>OMNM01024035.1:1602-11602 GCA_900302745.1 Parablennius parvicornis | reverse complement strand
GCTAGATGGTTTTCAGTGTTTCATGTGTTTCTGTGAAAAAGCAAATTTTTTCTGAAATCAAAAAAGCCAAAAATGACGTGTTTTCACTTTAAACGTCATCTGAACGGGGCCTGAGTTTGAGTGGATTTATCAAAGAGAAAAAGAGAAAATATCAGTGACATGCAGTCAGGGTAGGCAGCGCCTACCCAATGCTGAATTGAAGTGAATGAAATATTCACTTTGATTATTTGCTTTAATTATGAATAATTATGTTTGTTTTTTTTTCCAGTAGCCTACAGTACCTATAGGATTGAAAGTGTCAGCATTTTGTGCTTTTCATAGCCCAAATGACTCAACATTCCATTTCATTTCATTTCAATTGCCTTTAATTATTCAGGAGAAATCCACATTGAGATTAAGAATCTCTTTTTCAAGTGTGTCATGACGCATTCCATCATTGGGATTACTCTCACAAACCTGGATTAGGGATTATTGCACACTTGACCATTCCAACTTTTTATAAACAATTCTTATTTAAAAAGTAGAACAAATCCATAATTTCTCACATATACAGCATTACAGCGAAGTAGTGAGATAGCAAGATTCAAACCACAATCCTCCAGTCACATCTACTTTTTTTCTCACTCGGCCACTACATCTAATTTATGTAAAAGCAAAAGATAGATGTGGAGTTTTCTGTGAATCAATCTCAGTTTAATCTCCGATATTTTCCAAGAACATCTTGTGTTACATTAATACAACAGCACATGCTGCATGTAGTTTTGTATTTCATGAACAAATACCAAAAAGTACAAACCAGATAAGTGTGTTTTCCAAATCTCACTGGTTATTGTGGATTTCACAAAAGTAATCCTCCCTTCAGTGGTGATTTGTGAAGGCAGGACAACCCTGCAAGGCTCGCCTGCCGCCCCACAACCTAGCTCAATCCCCAGACTCACCATCTCTGCTCTTCCCGATTTTCATCAACTTATCAAATATGATTTGTGTCTGCCATATTCTGATGGCGTTACTTCCACTCTTAGCCACAAATTCATACCCACTGACACAGTTCCAACATGTACGATGAGAATTTATTATCCTCATATTTTTTTTTCGGAATTAAACAGCAGTAAAAGAAAAAAAGGGAGACAGCACTGAAAAACATATTTAAATTCATATAATACCATTCTTTGAGAAAGCTGCAGGCTTGCATATTTTGCCATATTTTCTTAAAATTCAACAATAGCACAGACATAGTATGACGCAGAAACACACAATAGAAATATTGATAGGAATATATAAGATTACAAACTGAATCAACACCATTAAGTGTGTATAGCAATAGAAACAAGAACTCTTCAGCTGTTCTGACCAATATGTTGCTGCATCACCTTGATTTTCTTTTGTTTTGTTTTTCGCTGGAAACTTTCTAACATTGAATGAATCTGCAATGGTGCTTCTGCCGCCTGGCACAACTTGTGTATAAATCTCTGAAGGTGTGTGCTGATATTAGACTTTAAACTTCAACTGAAGAGGGCCATTTAGTTTAGAAGTCTCCACATCTCGTTTTCAAACGGAGACTTGGTCTGCAGTTGAAATGCATGCAAGTGTACAAAATGTAATACTGATGCTACATATGGGCTTGTTTCCAAAAAGGGACAAGATAAACTCACTGTAAGTCTCTGTTTACACAACATTCTTAGGTGAAAATGAAAAAATGTATTGTTTGTCTGTTTGTCCCAGTGTCTGTTCACATGGCAATAGAACTGGGAACTTTTCAATTTTTTTATGCTCTGACTCGCCTCTGTGTAAAATGGGGAAAACGGATATTTTCAGAGACACTCCAATTCCATCTCAATGGAAATGGCAGAAAACAAAATATTTCTGAAATGCTGCTGCTGCACATATACAAGTAGATAACTTAGTGGTCTGTCCAGACAAATGTTTGTCTACTCCCTGTCGTTTACGTTTATTGTGTATCGCCCTACACCAACACTACAATGTGTTCAGCGTTTCTGCTGTCTCTGTGTATATGGACATAGTTTTCAAAACATTGCCATGTAAAGTTTCCACCCAAGTTTAAGTTTCACCCTGGTGGCAGATTGCAGTGCGGATCACTGCATTTACAGGTAGGCACCGTGTACATGAGACATTTTTTTATTAAAACTTTGTATTTATTAAGAAAATATAAGTTAGATCTGGGATCTTCTGCTTTAAGAGGGGACGGCATGGCTCATTTGGTAGAGCAGTGGTCTCCTGTCTCCACCTGTCCACATGCCAAGGTGTCCTTGGGCAAGACACTGAACCCCAAATTGCTCCCATTGGAGTTACAGTGCCTTGCAGTCACAGCTTCCATTGGTGTGTGAATGGGCGAAAGTGATGAACGTGCTTTGGGGCTGCTCAAATGGTAGAAAGGCGCTAAGTAAAGCCCATTTACCATTTAAAATGCAATCCATCGATCGAGAGAAGTAGTATCCCTTGATATCTTGTCCTGATCTGAAAATAATGGTTCACAACTAAAGCCACTATTGTGGTCCACTTTCTAAAGCACTAGTGCGAGGTAGCAGAGCTCAGGTTAATTATACTTTGACATCTCTGTTCATACAATCATCAGGAGTGAAGACATTGTACAGGAATAGAAGCTTGACCACAGGCCTCTCTCAGACAGCCATCCTCCTTCCTCACTGTAGCACAATGAGTGCTCACGGCCTTGTGAGGAAAACTGTTAGTATAGTATTCATTCTCTCATTTTATTTCAGCCATCACCTAAAGTTCATGACCATGGATCAGGGTCGGGATGTGGAAGGTTGGTAAACAAAGAGCTTAGCCTCACTACTCAATAAGACGATCCTTTAGCGTTGTCATGTTCCACTTTTAAATACGAACAAAGTAAGGTGACCTCTAACGTTTTGTGGAAATCCATTTTCCAGTTGAGAATGAAAACATATCTCAATCGCTCCCACATAGCTCTTCATGTGTTCTCCTTCTAGAGCTTCAAAGTTTGCAACAGTTCACCCACATAAATACCTTTTTTATTTTCCAATTATTTCACTTATATGACTAGTCCTCCCCTAATTATATTTTGTGATTTAAAAATGTTGATGACAGCACTGTGGGGTAGAATGGCTGTGAAGAAAGGAATGAAGAGAAAGTGATAAAGATTGCCTTTTGAAACTGTGAATCTCAGAAACAATAGACACAGAGACGAGTGACAGCAGCAGAGAGACGCGGGACTTATATCCAGACAAAGATGTGATGAGAAGACAGAAAGACAGTGCGGAAAAGGAAAGATAAAGAGAGGTGCCTCTGGCTGTCAGGTAGACCAAAACAAACACTGAGTGCCATGTCGCCAAAGGGCCCGCTTTAGCCAGACTGACACTAAATTAGACCTTCCACTGTCTCGTTCAAAGCAGCCAAACACCGAGACAACATCAAGTTTGAACCTCCACCTGTTTTAGTTTGAAAGGAATGTTTATCTTTCTTTGTCTTTTTTTTTCCTTTTCTCTAGCAGTCTGATTTCAAACTTGGCCTGTCCTCTTTGACTTTTTCCTTTATTTTCTCACATCAACCCCTTCCTTCCTTCTGTTGTGCTTTTATCCTCTCTTCATCTCTTTTTTTTTTTTGCACTAACCATGCGTCCATCCCTGCAACCCTCCTTCCTCATTGATCGTGCCGCCCTCTTCACCTCATCTCTCTCATTCATAATTGAACAGCATTAACTGCCGCTGAGGCCAAGCAGTCGTTTAATTAGCTGACCAGCCTGCAGAGACTCTGCCTTTTCTGTTCTGCAAAAACATGCATTTCACTAATGCTCGGAATATTCAAAATGCAGGGAATTGGCCCCTTAGTGCGCTTGAATGTTGAGATGATGTTTTTGCGGTCAACGTTTTTCTTAAAAAAAATTCCTCCCACTAAAGTTCTGCACTATCCTCTTTAATGGGGGGAGAGTTTAGTTTGACTAATTGGTACATGTGCATGTGCTTTTCAGAGGTAGGAGAGGATGTGCACTTTGATATCGCATGTATTTATATATAGTATACTATATATAGCATGTGTGTTTCACAATAGAATCTGATATATGTCAGATAATGCAAAAGTCTGGACAACAATCGTTCACCCCATCTGTCTGTAGAAATGACCTACCTCGGAAATCTCAAGTGAATATCTTCACTGCTTGAGTATATTTCATGGCAGCCATTTTCACTGGCGTGAGCATGTATGTGTGCGAATGGGAGATCGCAACTCATCTTCCAAACCCCCTTGAGACTGCTGAAGCCGTAAAATGGTGCAATGATTCACGGAAAAGAACCGGGATGAGGTCAAGAATTATAGTGTTTTTGATGCCCAACATTTTGCATTGCAAAGGAAGAGCAAAATTTGACAAGTTGAAATATACTCAACGCAAATGAACAAACATCTTTGAGTCACTAACAAGTCAAGTAGAATAAATCGGGATCTTATCTACCCAATGTATAATAATTTGGAAATCTATCAATGGTGTTTCTATCCATTTTAGCTTTTGTTGGCTCGCCTTGACTTTATCATGGAAAGCAAGAATAAAGGCATGAACATATCTTAAATAGCTCATGTCTCAACAATGAGCTGTCCAGAGTGTACGTTGCCTTTACTCGTTCAGCTGGGATCAGCTCCAGCCCCTGTGACTTCAAGTCGGATAAAGCAGCACTATAAGAGATTGATTGATGGATTTCTTAACAACGTTGCCAATTGTGTCAGGAGCTGTCCCTTTTCTCTCTTTTTGTTTTCTTTCTCCTGTGTTCACGCCTCCTCACGTGGGTGTATCTGTTTCTCCCTATGTTGTGTTTTGCTTTATATTGATCTGGAGTGGAGTGAAGGAGGTCTGTCTACGCAACAGCACTAACTTTGAAGTAGTTCTTGGTCAATGGGACCTACACTGTTGATAGTTAAAAGTCTCGTTCCTTCATCCACACCTCCCTATATCGCCAATTACCTTCCCATGGCACACAATCAATGTGCTTAGTGTTGGATTGGCGGTCGCACACTCTGTTTCAGCTGCCTCAGATGGAACATGACAATCGTGACAGTATCCGTCATAATCTGTGATCTTTGTTTAAAACAGTAAGACAGATTCAACGATTGCTGATGTCAGTCTTGCCTCCACCAGAAGCTTGGAAAGATGCTATGACAGTTCCAGAAATTTCACAACGGCCGTCTCATTACACCACACAGCTACTCACCAACCAAAGTGTAATGGAATATGATGTAATGACCAACGCAACACCGGTGCAACAACCAAACAAGTTGACAGATTGCAATGGAGATGAAACAGAAAGGAGAACATTCGTCTGATTCTGAAAAAAAAGCAGTTTTAGATTTGTGGCAGCGGAGGCCTCGTTCATGCCAGGTTGTACCAACATTTCCACACTGCAACATCATTGTCTTTGTGTATTTAGGCACGTCAAAGTCAGCAGCAGCATGTAGTGTTGGACAACACCTCTAATTCATGCTAAAATTTTACAATATGGCCTTTCACTTTGTGTGCAGATACCCCAGATTCCAATCCCTGGTTTCATTCTGCTTGTTCCGTCATCCCTTGTGTCTGATCTCTCTTGTCTCACACCCCCATGCCCACTCATTCCTTCCCCGCTGCAAACCTGTCAGCTCCTTGGTCCCTCGTCGATCCTGTCACACCCCCAAAGGGAAACTGCTTTCCCTCCCTTGCGTATCTTCTCTCACAGTGTAGTGTCTTTATGTGTTTGAACAGATTTTATTGACGGGATGTACACCATGAGTAATCAAAGCGATGCTGGTCTTCAATACTCAAGCAATGTGGCTGGTTCCTGGCACTTTGCCAGATATCAGCAAGCCAACGGCTGTATTTTACAGTACATTCTCCTAAATCACAAGTGTAAAATCCAGAAATGTTTATATTATAAAATAGTCTCTATATCACTGTACACAGAAAAAAAAATCCCTTCGCTTTAAACCCGTTCAGGTTTGGTTTGACAGTTCAAACTTCACCCATTCAGAAACGACTTCACTTCTTTCACACTCGGCTATTTTCAGATACAGACTTTCAGAGGCCTGTTGAGGTGATATATTTCAACATATCGGCTCATGCTGTCACAATAAAACCAGGTTTAACTCTCCCTGTTCATTGTTGCTATTTATTTCTTTGCTCATTAGAGCTCCAACTAATAAGGTGCAACACTAGATCTCCAGCTGATTTCCTCACCTATGTAGCCTCTCATGTTTGGTCGAAGCTCCGGTTGCACATTTGCAAGTAGTATTTTTTTATTTTTTTGTGGTTTTTAATATAAAATGTAATAACAATATGTGTTCACATCATTTTTAATTGTTTCTTTAATTGAAAGGTTTATGTTATGCATGTAAATGGGTATTGTACAAACACATGTACTGTATATGATGCTTTCTCTCATTTGCTGTTGTATCCTCCAGTGGGAAAACAAAACCCACAAAAAAAACAAGTTATTACAACAGAAACCTGACTTAAGATTCTCACCTGTCCACACCTGTCAATTCCAATTAGAAACTTTAATTGAGCAGTGTTGCATCAGAAACAAAGGGGGCAAACAGACAAGATGTCATGGAGAGAGGAGTTTGTGGAGTTCCTCTCATCTTTGTTGAGGTGTTGGGAGCTTTTGTTCATTGTTTCTAGTTTCACAGACAGAAACAGATAATATTCCTTGCACTAAAACGTTTATTTATTTATTTTTTATTAACGTAACCACAGCAGCTGTAAAGAGTTGATAGAAAAGTTGAAAGAACACCTCAGTATGCTTTGGTCAGCAACTAGTTAGATGAATCATGTTCCATTGAAGTATCTATTAATTGGGTTTCTCGAGCTAAAAATAGTGATGCTGGACACAAGCCAGACAGAGACATGACTCCAGATAAATCATAATGTTGCCCTGCATCTGCTCTGTCCTATTTACTGTTTGTTTGCTGAAACATGGAAGGTAAAATAGAGTTGACGTTATGATTTAAAAGAGATCCAAAACCAAACTTGGTTTTCAAATCATTGCTTCAGGAACAAAACGATATTCACAAAGGTCATGGAATCAAAATTCAACCAAATAGTGTTGACCAGCTGGTTGCTTGTAATTTCTTGGGTGTTCGCTGTGTTGTGTTTGGTATGTAAGATCATGTTTAGAATACATTGTTAGAGCCTGGAGTTGTTTCTGTGTCCCTGTGAAACATTCATCTTGCTGTGCACCAGCTTGCTTCTAGGGTGCACGAATAATGACCACTCATCTTGTAATTTATAACCTGCATTACGGTTCTCAAACACCACACACACATAAGCAGCACCTCACCTTTATTAAGTTAATGCACATTCAAAATCTAAACACACAGTAAGATCATCAAGTTGTTTTTATTCACTCTCAGCATCCAGTAAGGACAGGCAGTATGTTCTCACATTGTGAAAATGCAATATGGTGTAAGAACTACAATGTGTCCATCTGTTTTCCTTTTCCCTCGTTGTTTCAGTCACAATCCAGAAAACCAGTCAGCCATAAAGCAAGTGTCCCTTTCCATTCCCGATCATCTCTTCTTTTTTTTAAACATGGTCTTTCCACTGGTCTTGTGAGATGCAAAGTGGCCACATTTCAATCAATGTCTAATGCTATTCTGTTTTATATAGGAGATGGAATGGACATTTTGTGTTAATCCATCAGAGGGTGCCATTCAGGACTGACCTGTTGACCAAATACGAAGAAGAACAGTCTATTTCTTGATAGAGAGAGAAGAAAATGGAGCTAAACTACAATGGGAGGAGGTAACACTAATGTTATTGAGAAAAGATTCTCAATCCAAGGCAGTGTTGGAGGCAGTGGTGGTCTGTGAGGGCATCAGGCACCTTCAGGCTTCACACAGCTGCTCTTTGAGAGTTCGCCATTTCTGGTCTTGCTCTCCGTTGGGTCGTATCTGTAAACTTCCAGGTGACAGACAGAAATATGGATGCAGAGTGCAGAATGACGGTTTTATATGTATCCGTATCTAATGTTGAGCATGAACGCTTTAGTCACTGTTATAATTACCTCTCTTAGGGATTCCAAAGTCCTTGTAGAGAATACATGATCATCAGCAAAGACCAGATCAACAGTATTCTCAAAACAACATCCGGCTAACAGGGTACCCACCACAAACTATAAACACCAGTCCAGACAGACGTTATCTTACACCTGTAATGCCTGGGGAGAGGTCTACAAAACAGCCTCTGTCCCAGCATTCAGAAACAAGATAAGATGAACTACCCGTGGGAATACCGTGAAGAATTCAAGAGCTGCTACCTGAGTCTCAATGTTTTCTTGGAGATAAAGGATCCAGCGAACAGATCTCAACGGTTGGCTTTATTGGAACAAACCTATTTAACGTCTGGCGGTCCAGCAGCTGTTGGTGCATGAAGTTCAACATCTGTTAAGAATTTTCCAAAGATTCAAAGAACTGTAATCCCACTCTGTTGTTTGCTGAACTCCTGGTTATTAATCCTGATGTTTCCAGATCCGGTCAACAATTATTCCTTACCCCTCAGTTATGATGGTTCCCACGTTTTGAATAGAGCAGATTAAAGTTCAATCACGAAAAGCAGTTCTTTGACATCCAACTGTTGTGAACACAAAGGACTTCTGGTATATTCTGATACTTCAGCTGCACAACCTGCTTTTTAGAGCCTGTTAGTAATAACAGGGTGTGACAGACACTTTCCTCATCTCAGGCATCTCAGGCCTCAAATTTGCTGTTTTGTTGGGGCAATGATGAAGGAATTATGTTGTTTTATATGTCAGTGTTTAGGTTTTCTATCGGTACTTTGCACAAAAAAAATGTGTTTGTAAAGAAAACATAGCTCATTATCAACAACATTTTTAATGACTTTCTTGGTAGGTTAAAGGTTGATGGAATATTTTTCAGGATCATGTATGTTTTGTATTATGGTTACATTTGACAGATTCAAAAATTGTATCTCTGAAAAAAAATTTGTTTTGATTTGACTGATCTAAAATTCCATGCGTTTTTTCACAGATACATTTAAAAACATGAAGTGAAAATCATAATTTGCATGAAATTTTCAGTGTTTTGTTTTGATTAAAAATTTGATGACCACACTAGTGAGGATGAGAGGTGGAAACTGACAATGAGGACGGATCAGGGGAGCAAGAGAGAGGTGACGAGAAGAATAGTTGCAGTCAGTTTGCGCCAAGAGATGTGAAAACAGCCATGACGTGCCCTACATGCTTTGCATCTGCGCAGGAACATCTTCAACATCTCGCCAATAACCTGCACATATTGTCCAAAATATGCATGTGAAAAAAAAAAAAAAAAACATCATTGTATTTAGTGCACTCCACCAAGTTTAGAAACCTGAATTTGTTTCTGTTATCAGGCAAAAATGCATCTGACAGACTTTGCAAATCTCTTGTTAGTTGTTAGAAATATTAAATCTTGGAAGATTGTGAAATTGACAAATATACTTTGGAGATTCCAGCGATTACAGGACTAAATTGTAGGAAACGGTTGCACATTAACTTGAACGGCGTTAACTGTTAATTATGATCATACAAGCATCTCTGCTTTTAAGACAACTGAAAACTGCTGTCTACAGGATATTATTTCCTCAGAAAAGTATGAAGCAGCATTTGTGGCCACAGAATCAGAAGATAATGGATTCAAACTTTCCTCCAGCAAATTGCTCAAAGATGATAATTGCCAGGACATCAAAAGACAAATTGTTGTGTCGGAATTCGGATTGACTGCAACCTCTGTGGTTCTCTCAATGATGCCGAAACTACCTTGTATCTCACGACCCAATGATTCAGAAGCGTTTGTCAATTTACATCCTCATCCTGCAACACCCACACAATCCCTTCAGCTTGACAAAAAAAAGTGAAACAGATGTCACAGTTAAATGAAGTATGCCTGACATTTTTGAATCACAGAGATGGAGAGAAATAATAATTATATATATATATATATAGAGAGAGAGAGAGAGAGAGAGAGAGAGAGAGAGAGAGAGAGAGAG
>OMNM01024003.1:12575-34881 GCA_900302745.1 Parablennius parvicornis | reverse complement strand
CATCCAGCAAGAACACAACATCCCTTCCTGGCGCTCCTCTCACCACTAGGGAAAATAAGATGGGCGACATTGATCAAAGTGTAGAGTCCACCATTTTCTGACTGAAGGTCGGGTGAGGAAAAGCTAGCCTTTATAAAGCCTTTATAAAACATCACTCTAATGTACTTACAACTGTGTTTTAATAGCTTAACTTCATGATTCTTACCTTCCTGTGTTTCCTCATCAACTCCGATTTCATTGAGTTGACTATTCACACTTGATTGAATCAGAGGAAGACTTGCAAAGTCAGGAACTATATGAATGTAATTTTGGTCTGAAGAAATGACTTGCATTTCAGCTGAATTCGATGATCTTGATCCAATTGCAAATGCAATAACTCCTGCAGCTTTGAGCATACTTGCAGGTCCTCGTGGAGAATCTCTAGATCGTCCCCCAGCCAACACAACTAGTATTTTCTTGGCACCCTCTCGAGGTCCACCTCCAGCATTTTGAACTAAGACATTATCCTTCACAAACTGTAGAGCTTTTCCAATATACTGAGGCCTTCCCCCTTTTGGTTTTAGGCTTGCAACGTGTTTCAGAACATCAGCCTTTGTGGTGTAAGTATCCAGACTGAAACTGAGTTCAGCATTGTTGCTATACTGTACAACAGCAACTCTATCTTTTCTTTCATCCAGGCCAAAGCTCTCAATTATTTTCACCAGAAATTCACGTATCGCATTGAATCTATTCCGTACATCATCAGAACCATCAATGAGAAATACAACGTCTCTGTTCACTCTGGATGTTGGACCTGAAAAATTTGACAATTACATAAAATGTGTGAGGCACCAAATAATTTCATTCATATCATTAATGAAACATTTGAATCTTCCTGTGTACTCACCTACGGCAGGACTGCTAGTATCTTGAAGAGAGGCAATAACTGAAAGCAATTGCTGTCTCACAACAGGAAAGTCGGAACTCTCCCTCATAAAATACTCTGCTCTCGGAGCCACTTGCTCCAATTCTATCCTGTCTGCTTTATTCATTCCAACACCAAAAATAACAGTTCCATCACTTCTCAGCCTTTCCGCTGGTCCTGTAACATCATCTTCTGACTTTTTGGCACTTAAGAGGATCAGGATCTGTGGAACTCCCTGCTGGGCTCTGCTTCCAGATGAAGCAGTGAAGATGGAGTCTTTTACATATTCAATGGCAAAGCCAGTATTTGTATTCAATCCTCCTTTTAGTTGTACATTGCTCACGTGTTTTAAAATATCATCTTTGAGTGAATATTTGTTGAGGAGAAACTCAGTTGTGGGTTCTGCGCCATACTGGATCAAAGCAATTTGTGCTTTTTGGGGTCCAATTTCAATCTGCTTGACAAACTCCTGGACAAACTCCAGGATTTGCAATTCACTTGATCGCATATCATCAGATCCATCAATGAGAAACACAATGTCTGCACTTTGGACATCTACATGTGCAAATGCTGATGTGTCTGAAATAGATACAAATGTATGTAGAATGAAACAAACATCATAGCACTGATGGTCACAGCAGAAGTAATCATTTGTAAGAATTGCTATTATCAAATGTCTTACCGACACCAGATGAAAAGTCAGTTGATTCTTGAGTGCCCCTCAGCATGGCCTCTATAGATGGATGTATGCTTTTTAGATTGTTATAGTCGGGCACATAAAAGTATTGTGCTGGTGTGTGAGATATGGTTTGCATTTCCAAAGTGTCAGCATTCTTTGTTCCAATGCTGAAAGTTTTAATTCCATTTTCTTTCAGTGACTGGGCTGGTCCTCTTACATCATCTCCTGACCTGCCACCACTAAAGACATACAGGTACTGAGGCACCGAGTCAGCACGTCTGCCTCCAACTGAAGCAGCAAAAACACTGTCTCGGACAAACTCCAACGCTCTCCCAATGTTCAGGGGTCGTCCCAACTTGTGTCTCATCGTGCGAATGGAACTGAGCACATCATTCTTGGATGAATAGGAATTCAAGTAGAAATTAGGAGTGACATCACGGTTGTACTGGACTACAGCCACTTGGTCATTATTCATTCCTACATTTAAATTTTCAACAATTCTTTCAACAAAGCTTCGTATTTCTTCAAAGCCATTTCTTGAGTCATATGATCCATCAATAAGAAATACCACATCACTTTTCTTAGACTCTGCAACAAAGAGAGAGGATACAAACATATGTAATATAATAATCATAATCAATCAAGCAAGACGCAACAGTGACAGGTTTTTATTAAATTTAGAATTTTATCCATCTTACCAGGACCTACTGTGGGACCAGTTTCCTCCACATAGTGTGAAGCCCCTCTCAATATTGACAACACATCCTGCTTAGCAGAAGGAAGTTCTTGATAATCATCAATTGAGAATGCATAATTTGGTTCATGGGATATTGTCTGTAACTCAAGGGTGTCAGCGTTAGTTGTACCAATCACCACTGGAATGACACCAATTTCCTTCAGTCTTCGAACTGGGGCTCGTATGTCATCTGCAGATCGCCCACCACTCAGTAGTATGAGTATCTGTGGAATTCCCTCCAGAAGTCTGCTTCCAGATTCAGGTGTAATTACCTCTTCCCTCACATACTCGAGAGCAGCTCCAATGTTGTGAGGAGAACCTCCTTTGTGAGTCAGACCTCTTACAGCTTCGAGAACATCACGTGCTGTTTTATACTGTTTCAAGTTGAAATGGATTTCTGCTGTGTCACTGTATTGGACCACAGCCACATGGTCTTTGTTTTCATCAATGTTTAGGTCTGTCACAATTCTCTGAACAAAGTCTATTATATTTGGAAATCTTCTTTGAGAATAATCAGTGCCATCAAGCAAAATAACAATGTCTCTTCCACTGGAATCTGCAATTAAACAAGATATGGAACATATTGGTTGGTCATTAAATTTTGTGATTATTCCAGCATATAATTTACTAATGGAATCAGCCAAAAGAGCATAAAGAAAAAGGGACATTAACAAAATAAGAAAAAAAATTATCATCTGCATAATCATGATAATAATCAAATGGGCTTTGATCATAAATGTCTATGGGACTAAACAAGAAGAGAATGTCATTGAAACAATCTTCTCAATGTTACTTAGCAGCTACTGACCTATTAGTTAAAAATATAACACCTCTGTGATGGATATGCTTTGTGGATATTTATTCTAAGTGCTATTGTCCTACTGTTTTGATTCCATGTATTTAATAACCGCCACTTTAAATAAATTGTCTTGTTTCCAGTAATGTAAAAAAAAAAAAAAACATGCATAAGGTTGTCCACATTATGCACAGCCTTTACAAAACAATCTTACCCGATGATGCTGATTTGACAGGAGGGATTTCATTCTTGATGGTAGAGATTATTTGTTGCTCAGTGCCTTGCAGATCACGAGAATCTGCTAGATAGACAGCATGATTGGCATCTGGCGAAATAGACTGAATCTCGAGGGGGTCTGCATTCTTTATTCCCACCACAAAAGGCTTCACCCCTATTTCTTTTAGGTTTCCTGTGGCACTTCTGACATCGTCATTGGACCGTCCACCAGTTAACAGTACCAAAGTCTGAGGGACACCCTCACGGCGTCTACTTCCAGATGACGCTGTGAAAACATTATCCACAACATACTGGAGTGCCGTGCCAGTGTTAGGAGGTCCACCTCCTTTTGGCCTCATACTTAACACACTGTCAATGACATCCCGCTTTGTTTGGTAGGTGTTTAAAAAGAATTCAGAGGAGGGTTCGCTGTTGTACTGCACCACCGAAACACGAACATTGTTTTTATCCACATTGAGTTTTCCAACTATTCTCTTGACAAAGTCACGCACTGCTGGAAAGTCATTCTGCATGTCATCAGACAAATCCAGTAAAAATACAATGTCATGTTGAATGGAATCGCTTTCACCTGTGGAACCTTGACAAACAGGAGGAAGTTCATGTTAGATGTAAATATGTAAAGATGGCTCAATCGATCATTGAATGGAAAGCCTTACCTAGCACATTCTCTGACTTTATTCTTAGTTCCTGCCGAGGCACCCTTTTCATAAATGACACAAGTTGTTGTTTGATACTTCCAGTATCAGCAAGCTGAGGCACGGCGAAGGCATAGGAAGGGTTGTGAGCAATCATCTGAAGCTCGAGTATGTCAGAATTTTTTGTACCCACACAGAATGGCACAACATTTTCTTTTTTTAGTGCAACAGAGGCACTTGTGACATCATCCTGAGATCTTCCCCCACTCAACAGAATCAATATCTGAGGGACCCCTTCCTGATGCCGACTTCCTGAGAATTGAGTGAAAGCATTGCTCCTCACATAGTCGAGAGCGGCACCAGTGTTGCGGGTTCTGCCCCCTTTATGGTCCAACTGTTGGACTGCATTTAGAATATCTGTTTTGTCCATGTACGTTTTCAGACTGAAATGCGTCTGCGGATCTCTGCTGTACTGAACCACAGAAATGTGATCTTTGGTTTCATCAACACTGAGCATTTCAACAACTTGTTGAACAAATCTTTTCATTGCTGGGAAGTCATTCTGTGTGTCATCTGACCCATCCAAGAGAAACACAATGTCTCTTTGAGAGGAATCTAATTCAACTAGAAAAGAGAGTAAACAGGATTTTATAAGTCAGATATAATACAGAAGCTAAAATGCAGTTTGATACAAACATCGTATAGCAGCTAGAGAGCAGCTAAAGAAATTCAAAATGTGCTACTATAGATAAGATGTTAAATGCAAGGGGGGAAACAATTATGAAGAAACTTTCTAAAATACTACAAGATGGTCTTTGATGGAAAAAAGATGGAGGAAGCCACTGCCCAACTACTAAGGCAATGATGAGATTATCATTGGCTCAAGATAGAGCTTGAAAAATCGTAGAAAAGCTCTCTGAAGGAAAAGGAGAAAAAGTATGAGAGCCACAAGAAACGACGTAACCAGGAAGTTGCGTCTCTTCAGTGAAGGAACTGTAAGGACCATGAAACTGATCAGCTGCCATTCTTGGAAGTCGATGCAGTTTCATCGCAATTCACATTTTCGAAAATGAGATGTTCAAGAAACTAAAGCAGGAAGTCTGATTCTCAACCACGAATCAGTAATATGTCTTACCTACTACTGTAGGGGGCTCTGTTTGTATTTCCCCCTGGACAAATGCAGCTATCTGTGGCTGAATGGACAAAAGTTCACCAAAGACAGGCAAGTTGAAAAGAAATTTTGAGGAAAAGGCTATTTTTCTAAGTTCGTCTGATATAGCATTTTTCATTCCAATAGCAAAAGACAGAACACCGAAATGCTTCAGTTGCAATGCAGCAGCAGAGACATCATCACTGGACGGGCCTCCCGTTAGTAAAAAAAGAATCTGTGGGACTCCTTCCAGGCGTCTACTTCCAGATGAAGCAGTATAAACATGATCTTGAACAAACTTTAGCGCCGCTCCAGTGTTCCGAGGTCTTCCTCCTTTGTGTCGAAGACTTCTGATAGCATAAATGATTGCCTTTTTGGCTCTGTGAGATCTTAGGTTGAAGTAAACTTTGCAGTTATCGCTGTACAGAACAACAGCCACACGAATCTTGTCTTCGCTGATGTTCAGCTCTTCTGCCATTCTTCGGACAAATTCTCGGATAGCTGGAAACCCATTTCTGGAGTCATCCGAGCCATCAAGGAGAAACACTATATCCCTCTTATCAGTCCGTGTGTCAACTAGGTCACATATGGACAGATAGAAAGAGGAATCACGGACTGCATGTTTGAGACTTTCTTCATATGGATTCATGAACATGAGAACAATTGAACAACTCAGAAATATAAAAGTGAGCTAAACCTAAACTGTCACTTAAAGTAAAAGTGCAAAAGTTTTTTTTCTCCAGAAAATTACAGAATAGAAAACTTTTTGACTGATCATTAAAGCACAGAGTGGACAATTAGAAAGAAAAGAGAAAAAGAAATACGGAACAGATAAAAGAGAGATATTTTTAGGATAACTGAATGACATGCAACAGCAATAAGCCAAACATTTAGTGTTCATCAACCTACTTGTAATTTGAAAATAACATAGAAAATGTGCATTTCTTACCTACTAAATCAGAGATTCCATTGATGTTTTCCCCAGTGTCTTTGTGTATGTTCAGTGCATCAATAAGTTGTGGTTGGATTGAGGGCAACTTAGAGATGTCAGAGACCATGTATGTGAAACTTGGTTCGAAAGCAATCATTTCCAACTCTGCTTGTTTAGCTTGTCCCACTCCAACCCCGATCGTTTTGATCTCATGCTCTTTGAGGGCGAATGCTGGACCTCTGATGTTGTCAGTGGATGGTTTGCTACTGAGCAGAATAAGAATCTGGGGCACTTCTTCTAGTCTTCTACTCCCCGTGGAGGAAGTGAAGACTCTGTGCCTCACAAACTGGAGAGCTCCACCAATATTAAGGCGCCTCCCACCCTTGTGCTTCAAGTTATCTATGGCGGTCAGCATGTCTTTTTTAGTCTTGTGTGAATGTAGATTAAAGTTGACCACAGGGTTATCAGCAAACTGAGCCACAGAGACTCGGTCATGGCTCTCATCGATGTTGAGGCTCTCCACTATGTTCTTAACAAACAATTTTATGTCTGCAAATCCATCTCTGGTGTTATCCGAGCCATCCAGTAGGAACACAATATCTCGTTTCATAGCATCAATTTGTGCTGTGACACAATAAATCAGGTTCAGTTATGCTGATAAGGCACCAATCAACATCAATCAATGTTGCAAGAGTAGTACCTGCAAGAAAGCGTTGGGTTTTTTTCCTACCTTGTTGCAGAACGAGAGTGAGCTGGCTTGTTGGCAGGCTCACATAGTTATTGATCCTCTGGGGGATGGTGCTAAGTTCACTGAATTCCCTCACGTTGAAGGAAAATGAAGGGTTGTGTGAGATGGCTGCAATCTGCTTCGGGTCTGCATCCTTGACACCAACACCAAATGGTACGACTCCCTCTGTCTTCAGTGCAACAGCAGGCTCGTTAACATTATCCGTGGACCTCCCTCCTGTCAAAAGAATCAGGAACTGGGGGACGTTTTGCGCTGCCCGGCTGCCGTAACTTTCAGACAAGATGATGTCTTTCATGTAGTTCAGAGCAGCTCCAGTATTTAGACTCCGTCCACCAGCCAGCGCCATTCCGTTGACTGCTCTCAGAACCTCGTCTTTGGTTTGATATGTGTTCAGATAGAAGCTTGGAGTTGGCCTCTCGCTATGCTGAACCACTGAAACTCGCACCTTGTCACTGCCAATGTCAAGTGGTTCAAGTACTTTGATGATAAAATCCCGGATGTATGTAAAATCAGTACGAACGCTGTCTCTGCCGTCAATGAGGAAGGCAACATCCCTCTCCTCTCCAGCTGAGGGAAAAGAACAGCAAAATTAATATAGAGCCTGAAAAGTGCCTTCTTTTGATTTTTACATTAACTTAAAGTATACAAAAAGAAAACTAACTTCCTTCCTGCATCACTGATGTCACGTCTGTATCACCAACCACTGTTATCAACTTTGGCATGATCACTTCGGCCAACGCCGGCAAATCAGGGAATCGTCCTTCATTGTAGGCCAAATCTGGGACAAAGGCAACCGTCTTGAGCAGGTTCTCATCTGCTTGTCCAGAGCTGACTGTGAATGTCAAAACACCGCCCAGAGCCAGTTTATCAGCAACAGATTTAACCTCATCTTGTGAAGGGCCGCCGGTAATCAGAACCAGCACCTGCTGAACACCCTGCCTCCTTCGAGAGCCAGCTGATTGCTTAAACATGCTGTTCAGAGCATAATTCATTGCAGCTCCTGTGTTCAAAGTTGAACCTCCGGTCAGTCTGAGTTGAGAGATTTTATTCACAACGTCCTGCTTGTTGTTGTGGGTGTTCAAGTAAAATTCAATTTTCGGACGGTTGGCAAACTGCAGCAGACCAATCTGGACCCTGTCAGGGCGTATATCCAGCTGGTTGACTATGTTGATCATAAAGTCTCTCACATAAGGAAAGTTACTGCTGCCAATGTAGTTTGAGCCATCCACAAGGAAGACGATGTCTCGGACCACTTTTTGAGTCTGCACTGTGGTTATTTCCACCACTACAAGAGAAGAAGCATAGAAACAGATGATTACTATTTGTGTTGACATATTCATTTTCACCTGAAGTTTTGATGCAACTATTAAAATGTATGTTTTGCATTTATGGTCCTTACATGTACTTCATAAAATCTATAAGGAGAATAAAATATTACCTGGTTCAGTGGGTACTTCGGTCACAACCACTCCAGCGAGAGTAGACAGAGCATCAGCTATTTCCCTTGGGTTCCGAAACAGTGTTCGGAAGTCTCGAGTCATGTATACAAGGGAGTCGGTAAAGGCGATCTGCTTCAGCTCCTGCTCATCAGCAGCTCTTGAGCCTGCAGCCAGAGTCAATACACCCATTTGCCTCAGGTCACGAACTGGTCTCTCTACACTGTCGCTAGACTTCTTGCTGGTCACCAACAGAATGAGCTGGGGCACTCCCTGCTCAATACGACTTCCCTTGTCGGGTCGTAACATGTTCGTCTGCACAAATTCCAAAGCTGCTCCGATGTTCACTGTTGGTCCTGGTTTGGGTTTAATTGCGCCCAAAGCAGCAATCAATGAATCCTTGGTTGCATGGGTGTTGAGGTCCATCTCAAGTCTTGGGGAATTGCTGAACTGGGCAATACCAACTTGAACAGCGTCTGTACCAATGATTCTTCTCTCAACAAACCGCTTGATGAATTCACGTAAAGCATTGATGGCTGCTGATCCTATTGTACTGTCAATGAGGAAAATGATGTCCCGTTTTCCAGTTACCAAAACTGAAAAGAAAAACAAAAAAAAACCATTAAATTAGTAAATTAATAAAATAGCTAAATAGCTCATGACATCTTAGTTATATATAAAATTGAATTATATTTGACTAGTCCTTACGTAAACAAAAACCTTTATACAAAATTAAACTTTACAATAATTCAATTGAAGCAGGAACTTTTACCTGAATAATTTTAGCAGGAATATTTTAGAGTGATGGTGTGTGTGTGTGTGTGTGTGTGTGTGTGTGTGTGTGTGTGTGTGTGTGTGTGTGTGTGTGTGTGTGTGTGTGTGTGTGTGTGTGTATTTTTCTTGATCCATATTCATCAGCCTCATCCAGACACAGCGATGGCGTCCTATGAATTAAACATAGCCAAAGTTGAGAACGTTCAAGGTACCTGAGACGGAACCATCGTCTCTGATCAGATGATGCACGTTGACCTTTTTAGTTTTAACTCAAACCTTGAAATTATTTACAGTCCTATTAATGAAGCAATTTTTTGTCAAGGAACCTTGGAATTGATAACTATAACAAGGGAACATGGTTAAAAACCACATTCGGGTGCCTGTGTTATTCATCTGAGAGCACTAATGTCTTTAATATGTTGTTGTTTATGTCTTCAACTACATGAGTAATTTACCCTGATCAAGATTAATATAGTAGTCTGAGTCGTCTTAAATATACTATGTAGACAATCACATCCTTTACTAGATCTTTTCAGTTTTATTGTTCATCAACACATATGCTTTTATTATTGATGCTGATGAGGACTTGTATAATAGTTGATGATAATTAATGTAATCAAATAAAACCATGTGAGGTGTGAGAAGCTGAAACATTAATTCAAGTTACAAGCCCTGAGTTCTGTGTTATGTTCAAACTCAAAGTCCTGCTATAAATTCTTTGTGGTTGTTTTTCTGTCAGGATTCTCGATGTTTGGAAGTTACTATTTGATACCGTGGTTCCTAAAAGTGCGGGTGTTAATTTCTGGGTAATACTTCTATTAGCACGGAATTTGTTGGTAGTTGAAACAGTAGCCCACCAACAGTTGACTGTTTTTGGTTTTTATATCATGACATGCACAACTGATTTGATGTTCATAAACCTGATGAAAAAATGTGGGGAAGAAAACAGTTCCTTGTGTTCTGTTTGTGCAGAGACTCATTTAAAAATGAATGAACGATAAGATGGGATGTATTTCTGTTCTTTGGTTGCAGGTGCAGCATTGTTGCTGATGCTCTCTTGATGACGAGGATGAGGATGATAATGATGACCACGATGGTGATCCGGATGTTTGATTTGACACAGTTGACAATTGCAACCCTCAGCTATCGATCCTCCCTTAATAAAGGTAAAGAAAGTTATCGGACTTCACTTCTTCACTACTTTTTTCCAAACTGTTTAGGTTGATGTCCTTCAATGTGGTTATTAGTTCTAATAAAATAATTGCCTCTCCCAGGCCCCCTACCTAATTTTTGCTTTGTATCCTGTCACCTTTATTACTCCACTAGAGTTTGCTGTTTTAAAATGAAAAGCTCTCCAGTGTTTCATGCACAGAGCAGCCATATACTAAATTGTAACTGCCTTGTTTGTCTTGCTTTATCCTCATTGTTCATACTGTGTTCTTCACAAAGTATAAAAAAAACATGGGCCAGATATTGGCTACCTGTAGGGAAAAATTTAATCATCAAGCTTTACCCATAAAGTGAGATATACATAAATCACGCCCCCCCTCCACCCCTTTTTTTGGCATTAAATGCAGCACATGAGCTTAACAATAGCTGAAATCAAAAAAGAATATTTAAGAATGACTGAGGTAGATATTGCATGACGACAGCTTGATACAAATGTACCCAAAAACATGTACCCAATCAGAATTTCTCTCAAAGATACTAAAATGTTGCTGCTGTGTTGTTTGAAACTCCACCAACTAAAGATGTTAAATAAGTTTTTCCAAAGATTGTAATTATTAGGGTAAGTAATTAAGAGAATGTAAGTAATTCATCAGCTATTTAAACTTCTGCCCCATTGCTTTTTTTATGTTGGAAAGTTGAAAGATGATTTTTCTTATTTTCATTTAGAACATGCCTGCAAAGTAGAATTTATACTGTATCAGCATTACATTTATCACATTGCTCCGGGCATTTGGACATTAACTTTGGCCAGTTTGATATTGTTTACACAGAGACGCTGTAATCCTGCCCAGTCAGACAACAGTGTTGATGAAATATTAATAGAAAATATTGAGCCTGAATACACATCGACTGTTTTCTGACCTTTTGCTTAAGTCAACTGTAAAATTAACAACCAGGGACATCTGTCACTGAAGCTCGTAAGAAAATCCACCATTTTCTGGAGTTTTTGGACACTTTGCCTCAAATTTAAGAAAGCGAGCTCCGGTCCATGGCGTTGTCAGGTCTACTGAATCTCCCACCATGCATCAATCCATGATGGCATCTCTTGTGATAACCTGCTTATCTATAACCCCGCTGTAAAAAACCCCAAAGATCACCATCATATCCTTGCTGATTTATGCTGCTCAGAGGGTGGTTTGATGTTGGTATAAGAGTGTTGCAGCTAAAGCAGCACCCGACTGTTATTTATTTATCTATTTTTAAGGTTTGATTTAAAGTGAACTCCAGTGATCAGTATCAGTCAGAATGAAACAGTTATTTGCCTTAATACATTAGCAGATTTTTGCAGCTCTGTGGGTTGCTCAGGATTTCCATTTTTATTTGCAATATGACAGTGATCTACATTTCACAAATATTTAGTCACCAGATTCCAAGCACATACGACTCTAGAGAGAAACCAAAATATTACTTGAGAAATCCATGAAAGTGTAGGAAATAGCCTGTCTGGGACCTGAGACTTGTTCGTTCAGTCCTGTATCTTCAGCCATAGTCGGGTTCAGCTCCACACAGGTTTTAGAAGATAGATGAATGATTTTATTGTGTTTTGATGTTTGTGTATTCATGCCTCAGAGTCCATTGGCTCTATTTTTCACTCAGCATTTTTAAATGTCACTTAAAAGTCCAATGCAGATCTACCAAGAGGAAACACGATCCGATATTGGGAATCCGACAGCGCTAACAACAACTGCTCATTTTAATTTCTAAAGCTGTAAGATCAGTCTCTGAAATGCACTCAGACTGGGTAATGGTAGACCGACTGCTTGTAAATTATGCAAGTATATTTTGTACATGCACATCATTATAAATGCAGAAGCATCACTGCAGTATCTGCTCCTTCTTTAAGAAGTTATCATCTCAAGTCCTGCTGAGGAATGATATGAGCGAGGTACATTTATTTGCACAAATAAACAGGACGTACATGTCACTCTTTTTTTGCTACATGTCTGAATAATGTTACAATGTAATAATATATGTTTGGACTTTGTTTTACTGATTTTTGTTTTTCTAACACACAAACACACAATTTCATACATTTTTCTTTATGATAGCCCTTTGCAGCTTATTATGGCTTCATAAAAGTAATATACATTTGTACATTTCAACATACAATGATTGATGATGCTTTAGTTCTGTTATCGGTTGCAATATTTGTTTTTTTTTATTTGTGGAAATCGACACTTTGATTCACGAAGTGTGCTGATAATAAGAAACCCGTCACTCCGTCAGTCACGGGTTGATTACCATTGTATTGATTCTTGCCCTGCTGACACTTGAAGTCATTCGGTTCTGCTCTAATATGTGTGATGGTGTGTGAAAGCCACCAACTTATCAGGTTGAGAATCAGAGGGGACCGCAGTAGATTTCTGGCTTTTGCATTCATCCTGATTTGTAGCGAAAGCTTCTGACTTGAGAGTAAACCTGCTTCTGGTAGTGCTTAAAATATCAACCCTGGTGGGGGGTTTAATGGGACTATATTTGTAAGTGTCTCGCAGACCGCTTGTGCAGTGTGTATGTGTGTGCGTGTGTGTGTTGCAGCTGTTACGCTAAAGAATTCACGACTAGTCTGAGAACTCTGGGATGGATTTTGAGGGTGAATTATTGCTCATTACTTTGCAAAGACAAGCAAGTTCACTGCCTGGTGTGAGAGTGTATTTTTATGCACTCTAGGTTGGATTACAGATCTCTTTTATACCAGAGTACTTTCTTTGGCATCGGCTGGAATTTGGGTTAAGGCTTAACATTGGAACAGGGATCAGGATTTTTTTTTTTTTTTTTTTGGTCTCACCGCAGCAATGCATGTGTATTCGCCTTGACCTTAGGCTTGCACACCTGCTCTGTTAACCTCATGAGTGCCACAGCTCCACAAATGATGAACCAAACAAAGCTTTTGTGTTCACCTTTCAATAAAACCATAAAGCACCTCCCTTTTTTGTCTATTTTTTTCTCCATCCTCTCGCTCCTGCTTTGTAAACCCCCCCACCCCCAGGCATCTAAATGATTATTGCATATGGTACATATTTCACCCAGCAGCTGGTTATTTGCTTTAGAGACGTCATCCTCGCCCCATCAGCAAACATATGTAAAAGCGTGTGTGTGATTTACACAGTCTGAAAGCAGGAATTGATGAATCACACATGCTGACAGGAGGGTTTTTTTAATTTTTTTTTTTTTGTTGTTTTTTATGATAGGTAGCTTGATGGTGAACAATGAGAGCAAACTGTGTGTATGTAGTGTATTTCTCATTTCTAGCACCACGTTATGAACTTTTAGCACAACCACATTTATATGTAGAGCTGGTTAATTCCTTAAAGTGGCTCAACACATTGATGTTCTCACTGTGTTCCACTCACATGAGTCACAGGATGGCAGGACTGTCTCTCTCTCTCTCTTTCTCTCTCGTGGTGAAAAACACACACATTCACTCCGAGGACAGTCGCTTAGAACCAGAGGGAACGTTCTGTTCGTTTCTTCCATCTTTACACCAAATGTTGTTGGGCTTTTTTTCTCCTCCTTCTCCCTCTTTTACAACACCGCTCCATCTTTCTGCCTATCCCTCCATCACAAGGTCATTTGTTCTCGATCAATGCATCTCTCTTCCCCCTTCTATATCCTCGGTCTTCACGTTCTCCACGCCATCACTCTTCTAGGTTCAATTTATCTCAATTGATCAAGCTTTCCTATCTGTGTGTATTGCCAAGAGGACTTTTGTTTTAATTATTTGATGAGTACACAAATAATGGAAGTTGATAAAAGGCAATCAAATTAATTGATTGAATCAACCCATTTAGTACCCTTGTTTAAACATAAAAAAATACAAATCTCTCAAAGGACTCTGAACAATTCCATGAAGTTTCATTTTCACATGATTATGTTTTCTTGAGCGACTATGGAGCTTGTTCTCTTCACTGAGGGATGAGGAAAGGTCAGCTTGAAAGCAGGAAAGAAAAATGGCATAAACTGAAGCCAGAAGTGACAAAGCACATATTCTTTTATTTATACAATTTCTGTTTAACAGTCTGTGAAGCTTTTTGACGCGCAGTAGACTCCTAAAATAGTACAGTTCCCTTGAACTCTAAAAACCCTTTGTCTGGCTCCACTGTCTCCCTGTCTTGTTTTGACCATGACTAATTAGCATAAGAAGGCTGCATTCATGCGTTTCTTCTGATACTTAAGAACAACAGTTGCTTTCTGGTGAGACTATAACCCAGAGCAACATGAGTGTAGCCATAAAAGGCTGATTATTACCTGGATTTACCCACTGGCCCGATAGTATTGGTGGAATCCGTGGCCGTACAAGCAAGATGTGCTACAAATAGACCAGCAAAGGAGATAAGAAGATTTTTTTCTTTACTTTCTCAACCAAGCCCCATAGTGGAAAAAGATTGACAGCGTGAGAAAGACGCAAAAAATCACAAATCCTTGGAGTGACGGCCCCACGAAGGGGATTTCTGCCAGAGAATTGAGTCTAAGAACTCCCGAACCTGAACAAAATGAGAGCCGAAAGCAGATTATTGGGGCGACAGCAAAAGACGATTTTTTTCCCCATTTCCCCAGGAGAACTGAAATATACTACTGCAACTCAAGAATCTGTGTACTATTGAGGAAATACATTTATTGTAGTGTCTGATTTTTTTAAGGGATCCATCAGAAGTTGAAAGAGTTCCATCTTTCACTTTTGCAAAGGTTTAAGAAATAAGCAACAAAGTTTGTTGTGTTCATTGCATAAATCCTCAGCAGAGCTCATGTTGCCCACATTGATTTGATGTGTAAAGAGATCTGAAGCCTATTGATAGTTTGGGAAAATAAATCCAGCTTCTCTGTGAAACACTTCACACTCCATCTGTTTAAATTATTAATCTTCTGTATATCTACAGTCCCGCCAGCTTGACAATGTCGTGGCACTCATTGTAATTTTTACAAGCTAATCGAGTTAACACACATTAGGGAGCAGAATTAAATAATTTGACATGCAAATACAAATTGGTTTGGCCACGCAGTTTGGGCCATAATGTTCTCGGCACCAGCTGGTCGTCTCTAAGCCTTGGCACGGTCGCATCGTAGTGGCTACTGACTTGTAATGACATGGTGTGAAGCTGCACAATTCCTTCAGTCAACACTGTACATTTCAGTCGAATGTTCCAGTATTTTCAACTGAGTTAAATTGATGTAAAGTGGAGTTTTTCTGAATCAGTTTTTTTCATTAATCATAAATTATTTACCCTTCAAAATCTGTTTGAAAAGACGTTTTCCCACTTTTACTATTCACATTTTTTTGTGTTAGTAGTTGTACAAAATTTTTTTGTGAATTGTTTAGGAGAGAGCTGGTAAATAGCCAATATAGACATCTGTGTCATTAAAGTCTCAACTTTATGCGATGAGATCGAGATACATACTTGTTTTCATTGTAGATAAATAATATGTATTTTCCTCCTCATACCTCATAAAGATGCTTCTGTAGCAAAACAAAAAAAATTCTGCCTTTATTACATTTACTCACACTCAAGAATATAAAAACTTGGCAAAAACAAGAATAATGTTGATTCACTTGAGCCCACAACTGCTGGAATGAGACGGAAAACAAATCAAAAGAAAAATAAAAAAAATAAATAAATAAATTGCTGACATGCTTTCTTTTCCATATGAATGATGCCAACTTCAAATTTTTGACCATCACCACCTGAGAAAAAAGATCTGCAAGATCTCCCGCTGAACAGTAGAATTTGTAAAGACCTTAAGGCATGCTGGGAAAATGTCTGTTGTTCCCCTTTAGCTGCCGTCCAGCTGGGATTCACATGAGGACAACCTGCGCTTTGCACATAATCAGATACTTAAAAAGTGTATCTTACACTACTTTAGACACTCTGCAAAGAAACACACACACTCACGCACAAAGACACAGACACATGCACACATACAGACACAGACACACACGTTTCCTACTTAGTGCAGTCCTTCTGTGCAAAGATGGTCTTGGGGATTAGCGTCTGTCGTTAGAAACAAAAGTAGTATTTATACCACCACAACACCACTATAAATCTAGGCCACCAAGAGTGCAGGGCAATGTTTCTCTAATGCATTTTAACTGTTTGAAATTTACTGCTGACTAATGACACTTATGTAAGAAAAGGCAGGGTTATATAATCACTGTCACAGACAGCAGGAAGAACAAAGAGCAGATTTCCTGGTCTCCTGTGTTTGATCCCAGTCTGGCTGCTGATATTTAAATACAGAAGACTAATGTCATAAAGTGGAAACTTATTGGACTAATGACAGATAAGCAGCTAAAATGCATAACCAGCTCTTAAAAAAAAGTGAAAATCACAGAGTCACAAACAATAGGATCACTGGTTTGGGTCGTGACCTTCATGCAGATGAACTTAATATGATTTAGTGTGTTGTGTACACAAGTGAGCTCTGAAGGAGAGGACGCGGCTGTGACTTTATCAAATGTTGATGAAATAATTAAAGCTTAAACACAGGCTAAATACGTTTCCCCCTTTTCTTTTTTCAATCAGTTTCAATCATTCAATTTAAAAAAACAAAATCTGATCCAAGATTGAATACATGAAAAAAAACAAAAACAGACAAACATGTGAAGCAACATTTAAAAATTGCATCACTCATCATTAAACATCACAAACATTGAATAAAAAGAAACTGGTGGTTTGAGATATAGTAGAAAGTGTTTCTCGTGTTCGTGTCGCTAAACACCGGTCAGGATAAGCAAATTGCCGAGGTCGAGAGGCTCCTCCTACAGCCCGGAAACTGATTGCTTCATCAATAATCTATAGCCAGAGCTGACCTCTCCGTGTGACCCCAGCATGTGCACGCAGCAGGAAACGTTGACACGGTGCTGAGAAATATATGATTGTAATGATTTTCATTATGGGGGACTTTGGTTTTGTCTCGAAAAAAGCGGCAGGTCCCCCACACAGATTTATGTTCCCTGCAAAGCTGGTGTACTAACGCACTCACACCAGGCAGACTTAAGTAATGCGGGGAGCGATGTGTTGACGTAGGGAAAGAGATTTCGGAGAGACTTTACAGTTCCCCAGAGCTGAGGACTCTTTTACACACACGAAATGAACCTCTCCTCTTAATTACCGCCAGCTTGTAAGGCTCAGACACACACACACACACACACACACACACAAACATATAATCAGACATGCATCTCACAGAGTGGATTTGCCTTCTGCTTGCTCACTTAGGAGTGTGTATCCTGTTCGCAAACTCACACACACCATTAATGACAGCTGAGTGACCGCATGTTTCCAACTCTACTGTCGTTCTACTGTAACGCGAGGTCCACAGTTCAGTGACAGGTCACCTCGAAACCATATTACAACTGCCCACCTCTGTGCCTCTGCTCTGGGTGCACAAGCATCTGCAGTTGTGTTTACGTGTGTGTGTGTGTGTGTGTGTGTGTGTGTGTGTGGGAAGGAAAAGGAGGAGAGCGCA
Source organism: Parablennius parvicornis (assembly GCA_900302745.1). Taxonomy (NCBI): domain Eukaryota; kingdom Metazoa; phylum Chordata; class Actinopteri; order Blenniiformes; family Blenniidae; genus Parablennius; species Parablennius parvicornis. Next base: position 17,164 of record OMNM01024003.1, on the reverse strand, counting down.
AATAACTAAATGATTGATTTTATCTGACACTGTGTAAAGGCATAAATAAAATGACTGCAGGCGGGAAGGCCTGTAATCGAGTGCAGGGATAGCTGTCAGAGCTATTAACAGCCCTTAACTTCACCCACACTCTTTGAATCCCTTAAATCCACAATCAGGACCCCCAAGTTTTTCCACTGCACTTCTATTATTGGTGTCATTATGCTGATTTAATCATTGAAAACTGTGATTGAAAAGGCCATTTTGTAGCATCCATCTCCTGGCACTGCTATCTGGTTATCAGGAAATAGACTCAAGCTGACTCATAACTGCTCGCCAGGCGAATTAGCGGATGTGACGTAGAGCTAGTGATACATTCTGAACTCAAGTGGCTCACCCGAAAGGCATGATATGAACAAGTGTAAACAATCTGGACTCAAGACATGTAATCTCATCACCCAAAACACATGCTATAAACAGGCCCAGAGGTATTGTTACAGTAGTTAAATATAGTCACTCCGGGATGCTCAGTTGAGTAGGTGTACATTTGCACCAATTTTAGAAATACATAATCTAAAGTATGTAAATGATGCTTGTAAAGTACTGTAGTTTAATTAAAAATAAGTCATGAACCGCAGTTGACCGAGAAAAGTAGTCGGGACGTCTCAGCTTGATGTGTTGGACTCTTACAGACACTCAGACTTTTGTAATGTCACATGTTTCTTTTTTTAATACTTTTTGGGGTTATTAATCACTAAGGTCAAATTATTGAACAATTTCAATAATTATTATTTACCTGGCAATGTTGGTGGATTATGACAAGGAAATAACAAAAAGGAAACACTTTTTGTTATTGTAACATCAGATCAGAAAGACCTCCCAAACCTTCAGTTCAGTAAACACTGGAGAACATTTTTTAAGAATTTGTAAAAATATATACCAGTTGAATGTATGAATTACGTTATTTCAATGAAAATCAATTAGTTGCATGTTCTCCCGGTGCATAGGTTGTCTCCAGGTGCTCTGTTTTCCTCCCACAGGTTCAAAACCTGCATTTGAGGTGAACTACTAGAACTCATTCATTCATTAAAAAAAAGCACAAAAAAAAAAACCAACTAGTGATCCTCAATGTGAATGTGTTTATGCATCTCTCTGTGTTTGCTGACACTCTTTTACTTTATCAAGAGTCAACTGAGATAGGCTGCCAACCCCATTAGCAGTATGTTGGATGAAGCAATGTAGAAAGGGAATGGATGGATGTTAATATTTCGGCAGCCCAGTTAATGTGTCAATAAATTGAAAGTCATATTACATAATATTTTTTTCAATTATGGCATTTTGTGATAAATAAAACACAGTCTCGGCGTCGCCATCACATCAGTTATTTTGCTTTTTTCCAGTGATGTCCTCTGCTCTGCCACACAGCCACTTCCACAATATGACACAACAAATCGAATAAATGCAGTTGTTTCCAGCACTTTAATTATTTAGAAAGTGACAGTCTTCTGACTTGTACGTTTGTGTTGAGGAAGCTCTCACATTTGATCTACTTACATCTTCTTTGCGATACACTTGTAGCAATTCAAATCAACTTCAACTTTATTTATATAGTACCACATACAACACAGTCATTTCTAGGGGCTTAATTTTTCTAATGGATGGAATTGATGGGATGTACACCCCTGGGTGAAATGGTAAAATGAAAACTTTGTAGTACATAATCATTTGAACCATTTGTCTTCATAGTTAGACAGCATTCTAATTCTAACTGAATAAGTCGTATCATCTTAGTGGTATATCATTTGACAAGTAAAGAAATGTTTCTATAATTGTCAATAAAGATTTAATTCATTTGACCAAATTGGATACTCTGCAGAGGACAAACTTAAAATAGGATCACGATGTGGATTTATCTTGTGAAGTCCTGTGCTCTTCATCCCTGAATCACATGCCAGCATCAAGCAAACTAATAACTCGTCCTCGACCACCTCTGTCACCTTGAAATCCAATTAAAATTTAATTTCTTGGTGGCCTTTTATTTCTCACTCTCTATGAAATAGATACATTTTAAATTCCTCTTTAATGGAAACCCCAATAAACTCCACTTGTATCACAGATTAAAACAAACATCTGTTCGAAAAAGTTAGATTTGACATGCTGTATCTAAGTTTATTCAATGTAAAATAGAGCGGCAAAAGGTCAAATAAAATCAGCGCAGATGTTTGTTTGTTTTTTGCATGTCCTGATATATTGTTGTATTGCACTTCAGGGGAGAAACAGCCCCGCTACATCAACGTTTTTGAATTCTGCACAGTGGAGCTTATCCTGTCAAAAAAAAAAAAAGGCTGTCACAGTAGGTAGGCCATTTGAATTCTGGAGATTTGTTTTCCATTGTGACTCTTTGCAGCGCTGCTTCTCCTCTGTCTGCTCTGTTGTGACAGGATGGGCACTCACACAGTAAATACTTTTCTAGAGTATAATAACCCACATGAAAACTCTGGGGATAAAGGGGAAAACACTCCGGGACAGGGGATTTATGTGTTGCTGCATCTGGGTGTTTGGCTTTACATGTGATTTTAGAGTGGTTTGCATGTGTTCAAGTGTGCTTCTGGATGATGTTTTAATAGCAACAGTCCAAGCACACTTAGGCTCACTTTTTGAGTTCATACTAAAAGTTGTTGTTGATGCCACCATCTTTGTCCAGCACGAGATGAAGCTTAACCTTCTTCCCTCACTCACTTTCTATGAAAGCTTTCTTTTTGATCCGCCGTCCTCATTCTAATGGTGTCTTTAGTTGTGGCTGAATTATTGAAGTGAATATCTGACTACAAATGCTCACCATCCACTTCTATAGGGAAGGAGAATCAATAGCCAGCAGCAGTGCCTCGGGCCTGAATGCGTGTTTCAGGCCGTTCACTTGGCAGTATAGATGGTCTGCAGAAAGCATGCAATCATTTTCCTGTTGCTGCATCACTGATTTTTCTACTGGTAAGTTAGCAAGTCTGTCCAGCAGTGGGATGGGGTTGGATAGAGAGCCTAAGAGCAATGCGATAAATAATATAACAAAGTAACCACTCTCTAGTATTTCGTCAAGGCTCCGAAGTACTGCAGACACTAAAATGCTCATTTTGAATAAAGATTGACGGCCTGTAGGGTGTCTACATGGACACCTGTGTGACGCTTGGTGAAATACATCACATGAAAAAATGTATAGGAATTCAATCTTGCATTAATATTTATTTTTTTTTTTTTACTTTATCAGTTGCAATTCATGATTCAACCGTATCATTTAGTTAAATCCTTTGGCCTTTACCAACATTGTAGTGTCAAAATGTCAAAGATATTTCAAGGATTAAACCATTTTAGCAGCCTGTAGTAGCACAGTGATAGGCATACTTGTATAAGAATATGCGTTATTTATCAATACATTGAGAGACAACAATCTCAAGGTATATTGATGATCACTATATATTTTAATCCTCAAGAAAAAGCTGTGAAATGATTTTATAATACTTGTAGTTCTAGAGCTTGTAGTTCACGCACACTTTTCAACTACAGGAGATCTCAAAAGTGTACATCTTCAGAAAACAAATAAAATATTTCAGCGCCCATTTTTTAAAAATTTTAATCTGTATTAAAAAAACAGTCCAATAGATAATGGGCTTTTATGACTTATTTCTTTTAGCGAACCAAATGCATACATACAGGAAAAACAAAAGATTGCTTCATGCCATTTTGTGAACCATAAAAAAACCACTTTGCAGTTCAATAAATAAGCACTATGAGTGTATTTGGTTTGGAAAATTATGGATATTGGACAAAATCTCAACACTGGTGAAGCATTTTTTTCACACTCCCATGAGAAAGATAAACTCATTTTCACTGGACCATTTCCCCCTGTATTACTTATTTATTAAAAGTGCATTTTTTTTTTTTTTTTTTTTTTTTTTACAAAACTTGTTTGCATGAATTATCTCTTTTTGACAATGTCACAAGGAGCTTCATGGAGATGTGATTACAATGAAATACAATTATAAAGCAATTATTCATTTGATGAAGGGCCTTAAGGCTTGCAGTTAGTCCAACAACATTGGCAATGAAACAAAATGAAAGAAGAATTGTTTTGCATTTGTAAATTGCTTTCTTGCGTGAAGACAAAAATAATGCTCAGATAAAATAATAAATGCATTGTCCTTCTCTCTCTAGTGATTTGGACCCAAATGATTCATGTGAGCAAGAAGTCAATGAATGTAATTCATCAGACATTCGGTCAGAGGTGTGTGTTTCCAGCACTGCAGTATTCCTCTCTCTGTTGGAGAAATATAATTGTGCACTGTGCTCTGAATCACAATCACTTTATCTAACGTAGTACATTTATATGTTGGGAGGAAATTGTGCTAACAGTTTGGTGCCAGACAGAAGGGACATGAACAATAAAGCAAGCAATATGTGGAAGCCCAGTTTCTGCTGGCTTAATGACACACACACACACACACACACACACACACACACACATATATATATATCAGGTGTGTGTGTGTGTGTGTGTGTGTTGAACATTAGTGGGACCCAGAGAAAACATTTGCTCACTTATGATCACTCATTAGCGC
>OMNM01023990.1:1988-16217 GCA_900302745.1 Parablennius parvicornis | reverse complement strand
TAAATACACTATATACTTAAATAGTTCTATGCACTGTAAGCTGTGGTTACGTGGACCAAAAATAATCCAGATAAATGCCGACCTGATTAAATCTTTGTACCATAAAAACACTTTAGTCTGATTATATTTGCACCTTCTGATTGAAATGACGATCTGATCAAAACGACTGGTGCAGTCCTGGTTTTGATCCGATCAAATCTGTTTCCATTATTTTATTCAGTGTTCATGTAAACAGGGCAAAGAATTAAATTGTATTTATGAAAAGGTGATGTGTACAAGCAGCAATCACGAGGTGTGAGTTTATGAAGTCAATGTGGTGTGTTTGGCCGTCATTCTCGGTGCAGATGTTATTTTCCTTCATGATATTTGAGCCCATATGCTGCAAGCAGAACTAAAGGTAGCTCATCATGCTAACTCAGATTACCTTGGGCTCTTGAATGTACATGTTGCACAGCCTGGCGCGGCTGTTTTCATATCACACTTATTTAATATGCAACATAATCCAATAGGTAAAATCCTTGCGATACTGCACCATAAAACAATACGTAGCAGCAGCATAAACCTACACGATAGTAGCGTCATTAGAAGATTGTCCAGGGCGCCATGTATCAGTCCAAGATTGATCAAACAGGAAGACTGAGGCCTGATCTCAGAAGTAAAGACTGCGTTACTCAAACTGGGAAGAGCAACACTGCAACGACTAATTCGGCCAAATCAGATGATGCAAACCTTTGCAAAACAGATTTTGTCACACAAATCTGTAATCTGATGACGAGTTCACTCCCAAATCTCACTTAATCCCATGACATTCAGTCGCGCTATCATCACTAGTCCACTGTGTGGGACCATGGTCACAGTAGCAGGTTTTAAGTAAACTGACGCCCCCGACACCTGTAAACCAAATATCTTTTAGCCGCTGTAACTCTTCTCCTGTCAACACCTTTGCCAGATGATGGTGCAGAGGAAGGCTGGAGGATAGTTAACATGAGTTACGAGCTTGGCCTCAAGCCAGTTTAACCGTCTTCTCCGATACTCCTCTGCTTTCAGCTGCTTGGACTTTACTGGGTTCCCCAACGATTCTGCCATAACATCAAACGTCTGCGTCATCATAGCCATGTCTATGCATTCACAGAGTGTTTCCGAAGACGAGTAATTATTCCTACAAAACACTCCGAGATAGATGCAAAGTTAAAAACAAAAAACAATAAAACACATAAAAGTCCCAGAACGTATAGGATGATGTCAGTTTGAGCTACTGACCACATTGCCGACAGCAGACTGCAGTGACATGTGATATATGTTTGTCATCCTGAGCGGTTTGTGTGTTTACGTGCTAAAATGTTATCACCTAATTATCACTTTGTGTGTACATGACAGGCGTGATTAGAGATAGTGCCCTGAACTGTTTGTGTTGTGTGTGAAAAACAGAACCTGGCAGGTATGTGGGTTAATTGTGTGAACATGCTCTTTAAGTCTGACTGTTTCTCCGGTTAATGAAAGGCCTGATGGCGGCTCGCCTCTTTGAAATAAAGTTTCCATAGCTTGTTTTGTCACTCTTCTGTTCTTGCGCTGGAGGATACATTACTTAATTTTGTGAACTTGCTTGCTGTAATGCACACCAACCAGCCATAACATTATGACCACCTTCTGCTGCATCAACAGCCTCAGCGATTTCCTGTCCCCGCGGTTCACCTCTTTTACTTGATTACATCATTTTTCATAGATACAAACTGCTGCAGACCAGGTTTACCCTATAAGATCTCCAGTTTGGAGACACCGTGACACCATCCCAATCTACACGTTATCAAGCAAGCTTGAATCAATACGTTTGTCCATTTCTGTCCTTCTACAGATTCTCACAGAGTCGCAGTTTCAGCAGTTTTACAGGTTTATCACCTGATGAGCTGTAAATATTGATGTTTCTAATCTTTGGTTTGACCTTTGGTTCAATTCTGCATTCTAGTCCATTCTCGATTTTTGGAGATATAGGACTTCAAGTGAAAACACAAAACCTCTGTTGTATTTTGAGTGTCCGTTTACACAACAATGGTGCACAAAGCCACTGAAGTTATTGAAAATGGCTCCCATAGCGGAGGTTTTTGAAAATACTTGGTCTCCATCGCCAGCAAAAACAACACTTTCTGGAACCGCTCGGGTTCAGTCTCTGTGTATATGGTAGAAACACTGCTACTGCACATGCTGCACTACAGTCATGGTAATTAGTTCCTCTGCGAATAGATGAACAATAACAATAATGGCGGCTACTATAGTACCGTGACTCCCAGTCAATTTTCCCCAGGGACTTGGTAGTTTTTTCATTGACAGTCACCTGGAATAACAATCTAGCTTTGTCATCCGTCCATACGAATGTCCGTGTTCTCCCATTGCTAATGTTAGCATATTGTTCTTTGCGTGCATGTTTGGGTTCATTACAAAAACAACCTACAGTGCCTACTAGTAATCCAGTATGACAACTACATTGCTTTTACTGTGTCTACAACATAATTTTCAGAATGTTGCCACGTAAACGTAAAACTTTTATGAAATAAACGCAAAAACAATGCTTTTTCAATAGAAACTTTTTCAAGTAAACAGTCTGATATTCTTTACACATCTTCTCAGTGGTTGTATTTGTTGGACTCTTATATTTTGAAAGCGTTATTTTTAGAAATATAACATAATGATTCTCTAGGCTGCACAGCAGCACAGTGGTTAGTGCTCTCGCCTCCTGAGAAGGTTGCAGGTTCAAATCCCATCTGAGCCTTTCTGTGAGGAGTTTGCGTCTGGCTTCCATTTTCATCCTGTTTTATTTTATAATAAACTTTCTTTCTATGTATTTTGTATGAAGCAATCCTTAAATGTATTTCCGCCTGGAACTGAAAAATGTCTTCTCTTCTCTTCTCTTCTCTTCTCTTCTCTTCTCTTCTCTTCTCTTCTAAAATGTCAAAATAGTCTCAAAACTTGTGGAAAAGAAGGATGAAACTACTAAAATCAGGTAGAAAAACAGTTAAAAATGTAATAAAATGTTCACCACCCTAAATTGAAACTGAAACTTAATAAACACAACATGTTCTATAGTCTTTTTACTTGTTTGAAAACTAGTTTATATATGAAACTTTAGAAGCTGTGAGGATCTCATTTTAAAGGATAAACATGTTTTACAGCTCCATGTAAATTAGAATTTGGTGGAAAATCACAAAAATTATTTTGGTCATAAAAGTTGCCGACCTGATGCAGAACGGTTGACAGCCGTTAGGAAATTAGCTTTGACTCATACTGAAGCTAACTGTGAGCAAGGTGAGACTACAGCTCTGCAACTGCTCACAGAGACTTCAGTAATTAGAACTGCGATACTAATGTCACGATAGCAGTAACTGTAGGGAGAGGTGCTTCTCTCATTAAACGAGTTTGTCCAGGATTAAATTGACAAGAGTTGACAAGGACTGAACTCGTCCTGATGTGTTAGATGGAGAGGTAGTCGCTGTGCATTTTTAAATATCCTGAACTTCAGACATTGTGAAAAAGTCAGAAAACGCACAGGTTGTCTTCCAATCAAATTCAGCTTCCAGTAGCTGTTGCTTTCTCCTGCTGAGACGTCAAAATTAGCAGCTGGAGAGTTGAAACCAAAATGTTTTTGTTGAAACTCAGGAGGCCAACTGCTGTGAGCTGTTTTGTACAAAAAACCAGTACTGAGGGAAAGCAGCGGTACGCGCGCTATCATTATCAACAACCTGACGAGGCGCACGGTGGATGTGCCTCCGTGTGTGTCTGCTTGTGTGTGTGTGTGTGTGTGTCCACAACCCTCTCTCTTACAGAACTGTGGTTAAGCTGTATTTGATTTCAAGTGCTCTGCCAAAACGACGGCACGCACCTGCATTGGAGTGATTTGGTGTGAAAGACCGCACACCTGCTCTGAGTTTCTAACTTCTGCACAGCAATTTGAAATAAAGGGTTGAAAAAAAATGTTTTCCCACAGGGATGAAAGAATTATAATTTTTCTCACCAAGTATTTGGTTCAGGGTGGATTCCAATTCTTCATTTGAGAAGGTCAAAATGTTTATCTTTTACATTTTGCTTCTGTCAAAATGTACTTTATTGTAAATTGTTGACACAACCTTCTGACAGGTAAACATGAGCACTGATGTAGTGAAGTTATCTTAATGGTAACAACAATTATAATGGGATGCACCCGGAGACACAGCTGAGAGCGGCCTCAGACTTTTCCGATGTTCCTTTAGCTTCATGTATGCAGTGTTTAGCCTCCTCAATGTGTTTCACTTTGCTTAACTTTTCGTTAAACTCCGTCGCTTAAGATTTCATAAGCTTCGCTTAGCTTGTCTCGTGGTCACTCGGCGAGTTTGGAAAAGTTGTTTTGGAGATTGTCTTGTGTGCATGAGTAAAAAGTATCACACTGTTTAATTGCTTGAGGGTTACACATCCCACCCTCGATGTTACATCTTAAAAGTCAGCAATATAGTTAGGCAGTTGTAGTTAAATTTGTGCTAAATTTGGCAGAGTTCTCTCGCGAAGCTGCCATCTTGGTCGGTTTGTTACCATATAGCCCATTATTCCTAACAATGATAGAGATCCCAAGAAAAAAAACCTAATATAAGAGAAGAGATCTGATTTTCTCTCTTCACCTCAGGGTTGATTTCTTATTCACGCTCAGCTTCACCTGTATTTTATTTGTGATGTGGTTGCAGGAGTCGCCTCTCGCGTTATGCTAACATGTCTCTGCTAAGATTGGCACCTTGTTGGTTTAACTCACCTCTTGAAATCTAAAGTGTCTACTTTAAGCTGCAGGAGAAATCTCTTTTAAGTACTGACATGAGTGGAATTCCAGTTATGTAAATTGGATGAATCCAAAAATAGCCCTGCCCCCGCAGAGGTACGCGCTCACACGCTAACTCTTATCTGAAATCAGGATGACTTCTTACCTGTTTTGTATCTTTAATTTTTTTTTTTTTTTTCCTTTCCGTCTTCTTCGTGAGTGAAGGGTGTCCAGCCCCCATGTCTCTGTATAAACAAAGTGTGGGCTGTGTGCGAGCAGGGCAAAGGGGAGGAACGGCAACATGGAGGCGCTGCGTAGCTGAGATTCCCCAGATTCCCCTGCAGCAGGTTTCAGTCTGTGCCAGAGGCCGCGATAGTAGACATGCTTCAATGGGGCGCGCAGGTAGGTAGAGCGATGTGTCTAATTCACAGCCAACATGAAGATAAGGCATTCCACATCAGTTCCCCTCATACCTGCAGTCAGCGCCGTAGGAGCGGGTGTGAAAGTGTAGGACATTGTTCATGTGCTTTGGGGTAAAAAAATAAGGAACATTCCATCTAGTTTATTCTTCAAACGGTGATTACAGTAATTACCCTGAAATGCGGCCTTCTAAACGTTCGCTGCCTGCTTTGTTGTGCTCCTTCGGAATCATACCTTTGTATTTTGGAAGATAAATGGCAGCAGTGCATATAATCAGAGGCGCACCTGAGCACTGACAAACAAAGTTCCCACGAAGATGTTTTGATACCCGCTGCGACGGCTTTCCACACAGAGTGAACTCACAGACAGTGCAGCGCAAGCTACTGCGACGTCTCACATTTTCACCTCCTCATTAAAAAAAACAGTAATTATGTGGAGAACAAATGTCCAACTAGTAAACTACACAGGTTTATGATCGATCTTGTGCAAGTTACTGAAAGTTCGTGATTGATTCCAGTATTGCCATCACTTCTCTTGTAACTAAGTAAAGTCACTCAGTTGGGTATGCGTTACTGTTATATTGAATGTTTGGATAAAACCAGCTCACTTTTAGTTGAGCTGTAAGCACTGTGTGGGTCTGTCTAATGACTGATTCACTGAGTTCAGAGGAAGTTACATCATTTGGTGGGAAGAAGGTGCTCTATAATCCAAGAAACACATTTCTTGGCGTAATAATTGATGACAAAATCTGTTGGAAACCTCACATTAAACATGTCCAAATCAGGCCACATTGAAGCATTCCAGTCCTGGCCAAAGCTAAAGATCAGCTGGATAAGAAATCACCTCACAATCTTTATAATTCACAGATTCTAGGATATAAAACTTACGGTTTGGAGGTTTGGAAAAACATGTAAATTCACTCCAAAGACTTATTATCCTACAGAAAAGAGCAATAAGAATCATACACAATGTAGTCTAACGTAAACACACCAATCCACTGTTCTTATTGCCGAAAATATTACAATTCATTGACGTTGTGGAAATCATTAAAATTCTATTTAGAGCAAAGAATAACCTAGTGCCGTGTAACATTCACAAATGGTTTCAGGAAAGAGAAGAAGGTTATAACTTTAGGGGAAAATTACATTGACTTGGTTGTAATTATGAAATGATATTGATGTTAAATTAAGACAAGGAACTATTTTGTAACTAAAAGTTAAAATAAGGATTATACAAAGGTGTAGGGCCAAATCAAAGTTAAAGATTAATTAAAGTCTATACTTCTTACTACCCCCTTTCCAACATGTGAAGCGAGTGAAATATATAAAAAAAAAATGGTGTGCTATCACTTAAAAAAATGCTTTACTTATTTGATGTTAGTTTGTTTTCTTTATTTTGTTTTCTTTACATTGGAATAAAAAAAGAAGAAAACAGTTTAAGTTACATTAATTGCTGGGGTTGAGATGCTCAAACTAACTGAACTAAGCCAACAGTTGACTGAGAGACATTCCATTGTGGCTATAAGCCAATGCTAATGTTACTTCTTGGTGGGCATTTCTCATGTTGTTGTTCAGGTGGACTGAGATAATTCAGGATTATTAACTAATTTCTTCAAGTAAACTTACTGATGGTGTTCAAAAAAAAGAAAACACAAAGAATAGTAATACCTTTTGACATCATATTTAATCATGCTGTCATAAAAAAATTATAATAATGCAATGAAGGGCATGTTTTACACAAGTTGTTGCAAAAGCTCATTATGATATAGAACAGTAGTACCCAGTAGTGGTAGAATCCTGTGTGTCAGTAAGATTTTATAGCATCTTCCAGATATTCTATGATAAATTTGTTGACATTTAGCCATATTTTCAATAGAATACACAAGATCTTGGTCTGTTTTACTACAGTCTGACAGATTTGTACAATAAACAAATTACACATAATGTCTCACTTTTTTACTTTTCTGATTTTGAAGAAATGTATCTATTTTTAAGTATTTGACACACACTAATACAAACAATTAATTCACAAAGAGGGAGAGAGAGTAATGATCCGTCTAAAACGTCAGTGTAAGCTTTTTTACAGTAAAAAGTTACATTTAATACTCAGGTTTCATTCAGCATCTAAAACTTGCTTCATTGTTGGTACTTGATATTTATTATATGTACACATGCCGACAAACATTCAGCAGCTCATTTGATGTTCATTAAAGCCATGCGGCTTCTGTTTCAGCGAATAATAAATGAAACCTGATCAAGTAGTGAAGCTGAGTATCCTCATGTCAGTTGGCAGCGCCTTGTTGCTATTTTGGGTTCCTTTTGCAATTTTACCTTAGGTGCTCAAACCCTGCCAGACCAAGAGAGGGAAAAAAAAGTGGATACATATAAATACACGGAGCCAACAGGGGTATAATTAAAGTAATTAAGGAAAGAGGTGAAGTGCAGGTGAGGCACAGGTGAAAAGCAGTCTGGCAGTGAGAGAACCGAAATCCCGTGCAAAGACGGTGATGTAATTTTCCAGCTCTCCCCCCTATTATTTACCTTTATTTGTGCAAAATATTTTTAGATTACCCCAATTTTCCCTCACGATATGCGTGCCTAAGTGTGACAACTTGTGTTTTGCTTTTTGTTGGAATGGACGTGATGTGTAGATTTCTCAAGACTTCTTAAATGATGCCAATGCTAATCCAGCTCTGCTTCTCCAGATGTCTGATCGCAACATCCATCAAGCAGCATTTTGCCCACTTCTTATGTGATTTTGGTGGAGACCCATTAACAATGGTAGGAACAATATTTGATGATGAATCATTGTTACCTTTGCCAACAAAAATTGGGCGAGAGTTTTTTTCTGCCATGTATGTATTTATTTATTGGTTTGTATATATGTATGTATGTATGTATGTATGTTACCAAATATCCACAAAAACTACTCACTTGAATTGCATGAAGTTTTCAGGGATGATTTGTCATCATCCGTGGACCAATCAATTAGATTTTGATATGTTAACATCTAACCGTTTCCAAATAAATCCCAAAGAAATAAAGAAAGAAAAACAATGCATCGATATAAGCTAACGACTATCATGTCCGCGATGCTAATTCAGTTCCGCACACAACTATGGCGTTGGCGAAGGTCTGCGCTCTACTGAGTGCCCGTTGCATAAAAATTTTCGTATTCATGTAATCGTAAAGAAAGGGCAAGGTGTCAGTCTCCAGCCTTTGCCTGCCGGATAACCCTAAAAAGGTGAGAGGAGGCAAAGTAGAAATTCAGAGCCTCATTTATTCAAATACACTTGCTAAAAGAGTCACTTAGTCTCCAATGTACCGTCCTTCTCCATTTTATCTTGAAGTATGACAGCCAGCGGTGGCTTGGGTTGTGGACCAGTTGGCGGTCCAATGTCCATCTCCAATTCTTCATGTAAATTGCAGGAAAAAATACAGACGAACTTTCTCGCACCCTCCTGATATGTGTCTTGTTTGGGGTGTAAAGTTTTTAAATTTTGCAAAATTTTTAATCCCAATATCCATGTACTACAGTTGAGAGCTTCCACTTATTTTGTGCTGTTCACCCAAAAAGTGATGTAACAAGTGGTCCGGTCTTCTTAGATTTCAAGTCAAATATTAATATCGCCAATTAATTTTGTTTTTAGTTTTTTTGTGTGGCAACCTGTCCAGGATGTAATCCTGCCTTTGCCCATATTGAGCTATGATTGGCTCCAGCACCCCACAATCCTGAACAATATAAGGAGGTTAGAAGATAGATAGATGAATAGATGTATTTGGTAGAAACTGGTTTCAACAAAGCTCTGCCAGAGTCTATCACCTTCAAGTTTAGAGCTGTATTCAATCACACATGAAGGCACATAAATTTGTGGTCAAGTCTTTCAAGAAGTGCATCTGAAGGCTCATCTGACCTTGAATAGCTCTTTGGTGAAAACAAGCTGCAGTTAATCAGTTTGATTTACACGACAATCAAACTGAGAGAAAACTGTGGTATTTCAATGCCTTTGGGCCTTTTGTTTACATGTAAACAACGTTACAAATCACCGAAAAGCTTGATATCTGAAAAACCAGGCCAAAGTGAATATTTAGAAAAACTCTTGTCTCACCCTGTCTACATGCAAACAGAAAGAGTTTAATGTCACAGTATGCAACAGAGGCATCATCAGCGTAACATGTGTGCAACATGTGTTTACAGTAACTGTTATAAAATCAATGCCAATATGTTTCTGTACTTTGATTCACATGTTTCCAAGTCAATATATTCTAGTATTTTACTTGTTTTGGTTTTTAATTCAACATTTTGGATGAGTTCCATTTCTCTCTCAGTCCAAAGAACAGGAAGTATTTCATGCCATTCATTGTTATTGTTGTTGCTGTGTGGCCTTAGTGAACCTTGTCATCACTGTGACGCAATCTTTAAGGCTGTTGGCCACTGAACCGAGGAACACCTGCCTCACCTCAATTGGCCAAGGTGTGTTTTTCTTTTTTTTTTTTAAAGGATTTCCTTAACTTGGCTGGCCAAAAACAGTAATAGAAATACTTGTTGATGGATGTGTCACAACAGCGTACAGGTTTATTGTTAACATAAAAAATTATAGCAGGCGTCATTAGCTGTTATTAAATGGATAATGACCAGAAGTCTCCACATACACCTCAAAATACCTTCTTTGGTTCTCATTTAAACCTCCAGTTGAATTTTCCTTCAAAAGTAGGCCACGTTTACACATACCTAAGTATTTGAATAATCGGTGGTATTTCTCTGCTTTTGGGCCTTTTTTTACACTTAAAAGGCAGCTGCGACTCACCACAAACGATGATTCCTAAAATCTCCGGCCACAGACGAGATCTGGAAGAAGTCTGTCTGTTTACATTTAAAGGGGAGTTGGTGGATATTTACGTCACAATTTATGACGTGGTGGTTTTTTTTTTCCAGGATTCTGATTGGCTATCATGGCTTCATGCTTCTTGCTACACTGCCCCCTAAAGGTTTGTCATGCTCATAGCCTCTCTGTACCAGGCGTATATGCGGGTCTTTGTCAATGAAGGTTTCCCCCGTAGAGGGGGAAATATCCGTTTTTGTAAAAACCCAGCTACGTATAAACGTGGCCTTAGATGAGCAGTCACATGGTGGTTCAATCACCAAGCAAATCACATGCAAAGACACTGATGTTATTAGCTGCCACCTCGGTTTTTTCCTTTATTTGTGTACCGTAATTTCCGAACTATTGAGCGCACCTGGATATAAGCTGCACTCGCAAAATTTAAAAAGAAAAAAAAAGAAAGGTCAGAGTTATGTTTTGCACCACATCACCCAAGTACTGGCGTTATGAAGCTTGTTATCCTGTAAGAATATATAAATTGGCAAAGTCATTTAAACCACATAGTTCAAAATGTGAAAAAAGGTGAGGCTTATAATTTGGAAATTACAGTATTATGTATTTTTATAATTTTGCCCCATTTTTCTTCTCACTATGATCACTGTGTGCTACAGTGTACATTTACATCTCACCACATGGAGTACAAATTTCCGCTCATCCAGCTTGAGAATGTCTTTTGGAATGGTTAAATTCCACAAGGCTCCTTCCTTCTTCGGATATTGTCACCAATTAGGGAGCTCGTCCTCGACGTACTTTATCATCATGGCTGACGTAATCTTCAATTTAATGACCCATCAAACCGAGGAACACCTTCATTAACCAAGGCGTGGTTTTGGTGCTTGCCTTTGACTTATCAGCCAAACAATAGCAGTGACAATACTTGTTCATGAATCACAGATCTGTTATTTTTCCATGTCACCTCCGAGTCTAGGTTAATCCTTGACGCAAGCGATCGCCATACAAAGACTACACAAGATTTCGTTTTTGGAATGCTGAAAATGTTTTTCATTGAAAATGTAATTCTTTCAATTGGACTTGGTCTTGTAAGACATTTTGCCTCTAATCCAAGAGGCTTCATCAGTTCATGCTTCTGATGAATGTTTTGGTGTCCATTTTACACTGAAAAAAAAAGAGCCTTTCTTGATCATCTCACTAACCTCTGAATTGAAGTAATCCAATTTCCAGGATCTGAAGTTTAATCCCCAACTCTTGAGTTTTCATGTAAATTGCATGTAAACACAATGATGTAATTCACCATCTTTACTGTTATTTACATTTATTTGTTGATTGCCTTTTCTATTCACAACAATATCACAATATCCAAGTTGAAAACTTCAACTTCTTTCACAGGTAACTTACTAAAACCTGTTTAAATTTGTGGTTTGAGAGAAGTTTTTATCTTTAAGCTGTTTTTATCTTGATATGGTAGCCATTAGACTCAACAAGGCTTCCCATTTATGAATGTCGCTTTCACTGCGAGGGCAGCACTTCCCTCGTCCCTCACGTTCTTAGTGGTATAATATCCACATAATTGATGATGAGGGTCACCTGCCTCACCATAATTAACCGAGGCGTGGTTTATGAGGTGTCCCTTTACTTTGGTTGACTATAATGATGGCAGGGACAATGCTTGTTGATGAATCATTAATCTGTAACATTTTGATAGCAGCTTTTATGACTGGTTTAGCTTGAGCCTTGATGCAGGTAATCCCCATGATATGTGCTACACATAAACAAATTATGTCTGTCTGTCTGTCTGTCTGTCCGTCCATCAGTACACTGCGTTATGTCTCTAATATGGTAAAAAATATATATATATTTTCTCGATTTGATGCAATCATCGGTGACGCAGACCATTCTCTCCCATATGTGATGATTCCATCTCCCCCTGACTGTGGACCAACTTTTCTTTAGTGAGATCTTTGAGGCCCAACATACTCGGGTGTCTGTTTGATGTGGTAAAAGTGACTGATTGTGTAAAACGCTTTGAGGCGGTTCCATAAAGATTTAGCATTGAGAAATTGCAGCTAGCTCGGAAAGGTCTCTTGCAGGAAAGAAAAATCTTATCTCTGTTTCCTCGCCACTGCTCCTAGGAATCTTTCGTTACACCAAAGTACACGTCTTGTTTGTGCAACTTGACGATAAGGTCTCAGCATCAGCAAAGCTTTAATTGACCCAAATGTTTGGCACCAGTCCACATGTCTTTTTGTTGTAATAAGTGGTGCCTTGGGCCAAAGGTGACTCCCACTTGTGCTGATGTTACCCTCAGTTTGGCCACAGCAGGCTCTTTGAAACAATCTTCCCTTACCAAGTCTGTCAACAGTCACTCGTGCAATAGTACGAAAAAATTATGTTAATTTCCAGTCTAAATACGGTGAACATAATGATCAGTTTTATTTTTAACAAAAGATATCTGGATCTGTAAAAGAAATAGAAAAAACAGATATGTTAAAAAGTAGATTGATTCAAATGTATGTACATTTTGCATCAGCAAATCAAATATCAGCAGCAGAGTTGATTGAAAATCAAATTTTTTTAAGAAAACGATCTTCCGTGTCTTCAAATTCTACACTTATTAAAGAACATCATTCAATGTTTAATCATTCAATATTCAACCAGTCGATATTGCAAATCAATATTCCAATAGTTGCCAGTTATCAACAGTTAAGTTGATTGTTTGTTTCTCCCCGATTCAAAGATATGAGTTAAAGGCAAGAATAAACATCTATAAAAAACAGATAACTAAAAAGCTCCCACCAACAAATACTATTTATTGTTTGCAGATTTGCAGATCCAGCAGTGATGATGCCATGGTGCACAGCTTTAATTTAGTGTTGATTCCACTGTGGGAGGGTTACATTATATTTCATCCCTCCATGTGGCCAAAACAACTAAGCAGAAGGTTGATGTGTTGCCCGCAGCGGGTCGATCCTACAGTGATGCTTCACATGTGTATTTGTTTTAATTCTTGCTCAGCCTAACATCTGCTCTATCATGGGTTGGATTTTTTTTTTTTTTTCTTCGAAACTCTTGAATCAGATGGTGGTCGACAGAAACTCAAAACAGATCCCCTTCAGGAGGAGTTGCATGGCCCCCTCTTAATCCTTGCTGCAAAATGTTACTGTCAGGACACGTCTGTCAATGAACCTCAGCCATGCGGGCCACGCGGGCTCGCTACTCCGCAATATATCAGGCCGCAATCGTCCATTTCAACTCTTCACACGCTAGAGCCCCCTTCGCACGCCCAGCTGGAGAGCATGGAGGGAGTTTAAGGGAGCGGGGAGGGTGAAAGAAAGAGAAGCAATGATTGATCTCCGTCGTAGACACCTCGCTTTATCGCTGCAGCTGATAGGACCTACCTCCATTCAGCGGTGCTGTAGGCTGTTTTTATGTAAGCATAAACACGGGGCCAAATCAGTACCTGCGCCGCTCTGTTTACCTGGCAGCCGTTCAGACCTTTTCTGTCTAAACTTGAAATAGGATCCAAACACTCTACTCACGCATAGTGGCTTGCACGAGATGCTTTGCCTGCTCCTTTCTCAACCTACCGCGGGGCTCCGCCGCTCTATTTTTGCACCATCTGAACCGTAACCGCCCCGCTTATTTCTTTGATTGAGAGGTGGAACGTCTCCCTTCGGGGCTTCAACTGCAAACACAGCGCCGATATTGAGCAGTTACCAAGGAGCCATCCCACAGACAAACCCAACAAACACCTCGCTGTTTGATAACAGCAGTTTGTGGGTATTAAAAATAAAAGGACTATCCCAGGATCATACGTCTTCAGGATGTTGCAGCACTCTAACAAAGTGGTAGAAAACGGTTTTACTTTGATTTTTTTCAGAATTTGGCAGAGATAAGTAGAAATTCAATGCAATCACAATCCTTTCAATCAAATTCATCTTTACTGGCATTTTGTGTTTGAAAAAGTCTTTGCTTGTGGCTTTCCTTTGCTCTCTATTTACAAAATGAAAAAATAGATAGAAGTCTCCAAAAATATGACAAAGTGCCTGAATAGTACAAATTGTTTGGGAAAGATCAGAATCAGTCAGACAATTTGGAAGGGTGATGCAATAATGATGATAATAATACTGATACTACTACTACTAAGAATAATAATAATAATAATAATAATAATAATTTTATTTTGGGGAGGTAGGTA
>OMNM01023982.1:9396-32619 GCA_900302745.1 Parablennius parvicornis | reverse complement strand
AAAGGTAAAAACTTTGATGCTGCGGGTCAGTGTCTGTCTGTCTATCTGTCTGTCTGTCTGTCTGTCTGTCTGTCTGTCTATCTATATATCTGTCTAGCTGTCTGTCTGTCTGTCTATAATGATGTGTGTACATATATAAAGGACACTATGTACACTCCTTTTTATTTATGACTGTTACATTGTAGATCATCACTGAAGGCATCAAAACCATGAATGAACACATGTATGTCAACTCAGTCTATGTAGGTATGTATGTGTGTATGTATGTATGTACTGTATAGATGGATGGATGAAATTGAGAACAACTATGCAGATATGAAAAAGTGACAATACATGATATCCCATAAACAAAATTGAATTTGGTTCAAAAAATATTGTTTTGTTTGAAGCTTCTACAGATCAGACCTGTAAAAAATATTATTTGTATTAATATAAATCAGAGGACCCTATAGCATGTTATTGACCTCCAAGTAATTATTTCAAGTTTGTCAATATATTTGGATTTCAAACTTCGAACCTGGAATGATTAGACCTATTAGAAAACATCTCTGTGAGCTTATGATGGACTCTCCACATTTTACAGACCAAATGTAAGAAAAATCAATAAAGCAATAAGCTGATCAAGCAATTACTGATAGTTGAACCCTCGGAAAATGCTTTTTCCTACTTGTCTGTTTGCAAATTAGTTAAACGGGTTATTCGGCTGTAAAATGTGTTTCACATAGAGAGGGCAATATGTTGAGGTTAAGCTGATTCATCAATTAACTGTCAAGTAGTCAATGGTTTCATTTAGAAGCCGTTACAAAACTTCCCTTGGTTCAGTTTCCCAGTCGAGGACCTCCTGTTTCGTATCTTTTAATTATCATTATATTGAATGGCTTTGAAAAGGACATTGTTTTAGAGCACAAAATTAGTTGCAGTATTTTTTAATTGTTTACCAATGTTTATTGACAAAACAATTATGTCTTCATAGAGATAATCAATAGTTACAGCTCTTGTTGAGATGATGTTCAATAGTTTGTTTTTCGACAGAGGAGAGACCTACACATACACCGTGTCAATGAGGAGGCACTTTTCCTTTAGGTTTGATCACCGTTATTATTGTCATCATTATCTGCTCTTGTTTGGCAGCCTGTGGCTGACCCACGTGAAAAAACAGTAATTACATGGCTCATTAATGCCTCAGAGTCCAGAACCTAATGCATTGGAAGAGACCTTCATTGGGATAAAATGTCCCCAACTCACCCGGTGACAGCCTGACTGAAATTACAAAATATCACAGAGAAAACACACTAATATGCAAACAATACTCTAAATCCTTTTTAGTAACTTTTGTTCTTGGATTTATTCCATTTTAAAACCACATGGTGGAGAGTCAGCATTCACAAGCTTTCTGGACTGAGGTCCATGGTCAGTGTTACCAGCTCAGTCAATATTCACTGACTCCACCAGTACTCTGTAAAGACTGTACATGTGCATTTTTGTAAATTACCCCTAAAACTAATAACTGAAAAGAATATCAGGTGTGTTTTTATTTTGCAGTGCCAAGGTTTATCTATCCAAATTCTTTTAGGAAATGAAATGAAATCATGCCAAACCTTTCTCTATCCATTGCACCACTTTTATTAATTATACAGTATGGCTGCATTCTCCAACTTGTACATTACCAAGGGTTATCATCATATCTCACGAGTGCATCCCGTAAAATTTAACGGATAGTAAAGGTTTACCTGTAACTTATTAAGAACATTGACAAATAGAAATATTTTAAATTAATTTAAATTCACCTAAAACTACTTTATTTCCTCAATAATTGTATAAGTTATGAAAATTACTCCCATAAAATGTGATGTTTTCCATTCTTTTTAACTGCATGTCAAAATGGTCACAAATTAAATTGGAAATAATGGTCAAATATATTGAGAGATTAGAACTAATTTACAATATGATTAACTTTGCAACCACTTTCAAATGTTACAATGAGACTCACATGCCTATTATAGTCATACTATTTTCATTCAATTTTCAAGCAATTGACAAGATAGGCAACCTATTCAGTATGCAGTAAATCAAATAGAGACAGAGTGGGCAATTAATATTCTGAGGAGGCCACATTACAATCTAAGGTGGGGGAGGGGATGAGCCTTTAGTTCTATTTATTTCTGCCCAATGTGGTCAAGTCTCCTATTCAGCAAGCTGTGAGTTACATAAGTATTTTTCTTTCCCTGTTTTGTCTGATTCAGATGGTTCAAATATTACTGTTTTTCAGTATAACAGAGATAGTTTGGAGTATCCATACCAATAGGAAGTACTGGGATAAAAAAATGTTACCAACTTCAAAATGAAAATGAACAGTATTTTCTGCACCATCCATCCAGTTTATATACTGCTTTACTGCAGATTTCACGAAAACATATCTAATATTACTGAAATTCTTTGAGAAACTAGCAACAAATCAAACATTAAATTACTCGCATGTAAACACAGTCAGTTGAAAATAGTGCAAAAGGTATTTTCTTTCATAGTGAAAATTTCTATTTGATCCTACAACACAACTTTCTTTCTATTTACTCACTAACCATTCATACATCATTGATATGACACCATCGTGTGGACGTTTGAGGTAACTTCAGTCTCAGTGTAATAATTCCTGTCAGTGTCTCTGGTCCAATCAGTGTTTCCTGCCACTGGCTCAAAACATCATATATAATTTATTTTACTTTACACACACATTACAAAGATGAAGCATGATGAAACCCCAAACTAAAGACAGTCCTTTAGTCCTTGACTTTTTCATTGGGGGATTTTACAGTACAATCATAGACCAAAACAGACAT
Source organism: Parablennius parvicornis (assembly GCA_900302745.1). NCBI lineage: Eukaryota > Metazoa > Chordata > Actinopteri > Blenniiformes > Blenniidae > Parablennius > Parablennius parvicornis. Next base: position 29,782 of record OMNM01023982.1, on the reverse strand, counting down.
AGATTAAGAAAGTACATTCAGATACCTAAGGCACACACAGTTAGATTTGCATTTCCTTGAATGTAATTATGATTAGCATGAAACTGGAGTCAGGTAAACAGACTTATATGTGAGATAACAGTCAAACTGAAAAATGAGAATTAAATGCAAACCAAAGAAATTATCCATGTCTTACCACATAAAAGAAACCTATATACACTAAAAAAAAAAAAAAAAAAAGAATATATGCACGCAACAAACACAAAGTTGAAACACAAAATTAAAAATTGGTAGTTTGGGGATAGAATGGACCAATTAATGTGTTGGATATCTAGAACATATCACCTGCTTTTATTGCTTCAGAGTACCAATCATCAGACTGAATGATTAATCATACAGGGCTAACCCCACACAGTCAATACAGAAAAACCATACCTAATAAACACCAGGTGAAGTACATATTTGATTCATACATTAAAATCTAAATGAAGTGAAAGTTACTCAAATCATTAGTGGAAATCTCCTGTGTCACTTCACATAAATGACTCAAATTAAATACACGTTGGGGCATACCTAAAGAAGGATTCAAGACACAGACATCTGACTTTAAACAGATCACACACATTTTTCTAAAACTCAAGCTTTGATATTACTTCACTTCCCTGAGTACGTCTTTCAAAATTATCAAAGCGTCACATAAAAACACTACAAAAAAAAAAAAAAAATTAAATTTTCTGATATGCCTTAAAGAAGGTACCGTATATAAAATTCTAAGACTGGAGCCATCGAATAATTAAGCATGATGAAAGAACAATTTGGAAAGAAGTGAATCCAGGGTTGTAATACCAGTCTCCTCTAGAAGCTGCAGTGAGTAAAGGGGTCTACAACCTTTATGAATAATAGACCCACTTTTGTGACTTTTTACCAAATTGAATTTTTTTTAACAAAACATGTTTAACCTTTGAAATGAGGCTAACACAGCATACAGTATATAGTGTCATATATAGTTATGATGCATGCTTTTATTAAAGTTTCACTTCCAGTTTTGAATGGTAAACATTTCATTGTACCTGATTTTAGTGGTTTCATCCTTCTTTTTCAACATTTTTGAGATAATATTGACATTTTAGCTGTTTTAAGCATTTTGGCTTATTTTTCAGAAGCACTCCATGTTATGATTTCCATGTTGAAGTCTTTGTTATTTTAATAATTGTAGCAATTTTAGATGTGGCTCTCGAGCCAGAGGATACAGACCTCTGCTCTCTTATCTATTACAGACTGGACACCACAGTGACTCAGACACACTACTCATCATTACGTAAATCTCACATATTGCACCTTCAAAAACTGTCACAGGGACAACAGGCATCACATGTAAACTGGTTTTACTGCCTAATGGTGAACTTTCCTCTGCCACAGTTCACTGCGACTAAACTAATGTGTACATACAAAGTGCTTTGGTTTTCAGTGACAGAAACTACCTCGGTGTCCTCAGTTAGCTGCGAGTTTTAGGCAACATTGTAAAAAGAGCAGCTGCAGTACCGGCTGAATCTGTCTAAATACACAGGTTTTCAGAAGGCCCCATTAAAAAAAAAAAAAAATTCTATTTTCACTTTTTAATCAAGTCTCTTGGTGTTAAAAATTCATTTATTTCTTCATCTGTGGTCAAAACATATTAAGGTCATTTTAGGAGTATTGGGGCATCATTTCACCAAACATCTGAAAGTTTTCACCCGAAAAAATCGAAATGAATTGCAAACAAATAGCATAATCAGTGTAGAAATATTTGGAAGTTCCTCTCCATATCAATCAAATATCTCTGGCAGATGCCAAAGCATAAATAATTCCAAGGTCTACTGAAAAGATAAAAGAGACTACCGTATTTCCAGTTGTCCATCCTGACCCTAACCCTTCATTTATCTCTCTGGAGTAAAATGTTCAGGAATACTCTCAGCCTTTTGAATGAGAGGTAGAACATTTTTTTTTTCTTAGTTGAAGTGATTTATGCATAAATGATCTGAATAAAATTCAGGGTTTCATCACTAGTGTAGAATTCATGAGAGGTTCCAGTCATACTTTACTTTCCCTTTAACAACAAATTAACAAGCGATTATTTCCAGTGTTTATTCTGTTTATCTGGGTTAAGTCTAACATTTTGGGGAATACCCAAATCCAGGTCAAGATAATCCCACAATTTGTTCTCAAAGGCCAATGGGCTTGCTTTTAGGTTTTTGTTCTTCTTGAATAATTGTTTACTACAGGTTCTGGACTTAGATGTTACACCTCCCATCCGAGCTTCTTGAGTTGAGAACTGTAACATCTTTAAAATTAAAAGCAAATCTAGAAACTGTGGTAAACAAGTACATTAAAAAAACAGCCAACTTCTGGCACCATACATACATTTCTGAATGAAATGCAATTAAATGGCTTTACCCATTCTGTTTTTCTTTCAAACCCACACCTTCTCTTTTCTTATAAAACTATGACAAATGTTTTGACCACTTCATACAACATGTTCCTTCCATGCTGTACATCTCTGTTGCGAATTTAACTGTCTCCACTGCAACACTGTTGTTTACACAACATGCACATTAACAGTTATTGGCTGCGGAAAAAGCCAAACAGCCAGCCCCATCTTCTAATTGTGTTCACTGGATCAAAACATATAAGTGGAGAATCAATTATCACTTGGACGTCGCCGAGTGTAACTTGTATCATTAAGCATCCCAAGTAGAAAACACATAAATGAGTGTTCGAGAGGTGAACAACTAGTCCTTCTTCCCGTCATGGCCATTAACTGCAACAGAGTCTTGGTAGTCTCGCTGCTGTTTGTGCCAGCTCTTACTTTTCCGCCTGGCAAATCGAACAATGTCCACCATGAAGACCCAGGATAGAGCGTACATGGCCACACCCCCGCACTTGATGAAGAATCTGGGTCTCGGAGAGCTCAGCTCACAGTACAGCATTGTGCCGCCCACAAAGATTCGCATCAGCACGAACAGCAGCACGAAGACCACGTCCACGACGTCCCCCAGCAGGGTTCCGTAGCGTCCCGTCTGTTTGAGGAACCAGCGTGCCTGCAGGAGAGGGTTGGTGACTTCACTGCCAAAGAGCACCGCGCACGCCTCGATGCCAGACTCCCCCAGCCACAGGGTCAGCAGGATTCCCAGGATGCTCATGGTGTGGTGGGCCAGCATAACGGCGCCCTCTGTGCGGAAGTACACGCACCAGGCCATGTCGAAGAAGAAGTAGCCCAGACTCAGCACCATGGCGCCGATCTGTAGGGGGGTGTTCAGAGTACCTGCCAGTCAAAACGCAGGGACAGAGAGGATGTTGAAGAAAAATGCTTTTGATGGACCAACAACAGAGGTTAGAAATATTCTCAATATAGCTGTGCTGAAATACTATTCATTAATATTTTTTGTTTAATTCATGAATTTATCCCCAAACTATTCCTTTAACCACCATAATTACACAGTGGGAGACACATAGTAAGCAATACAACAACATAACATCATTAGTCCAAGTACTATGACATTGCATGGAGTGAACAACAACCTGAATGTGAATGCTAAACAATAGTTATGCACAAAAAAAAACACAAACATGGCCTAACAATGTGCACAATCTCCACACAATATAATATATATAGCGTGTTTTCTCTCCCTTCTCCTCATTTCCTACTGCTAGTCAAACAAGATGCACTAAAAGGTTATTTTAAGTATAATTGACAAGCTTAATCCCTGATAAGTCACTCATCTCTGCATCATTTTAAAAAGGATCCGGGATATCTGTGTTAATGCCCGTCTTAAGTTTAGATTATATAATAGCGGTTCATCCGAGGCTGCAGATGAGGTGATGTTCTCTTGATTCTTTGAGTTGTAAAGAGTCCAACCTTTAAAAACTCCACTTTTTCTTATTTGCACACATCCACTGCAGATCTAATCTGAGATGATTCCAGAGCCGTAATGCAGGGGTCAGACTGACAGCCATACCCAGGCTGTCGGTAATCTTCTCCACGGCTGTCTGGGAGGTTAAGCTAGGACGGCAGCAACATACGGACGACATCATCTGTGTGAATTTGATTTACTCAGCGTTGGTGGACACATCCTTGCGTGTTAGGAGCTCTGTTTAATCCTAAATCTGACTAGAAATCTATTATTTGGCACTTCTGCAGTACATTTTGACATCACGCTTGATGTTATAACCGTGTTATATAGTCATACGCTTGTAAAGGTATTCAACTTGAGTGAATGTATTTAATTTCATGCATGTATCTAATAACTACTTTTATCCTTAACTACTGTAAATGCCATTTTTACTTATTATTCTATTTGACTTGCTCAAAAAGGCCAAAATGGTCTATACATTCATCCATTCATGAGTTTGGCCCAACCAAAGGCTGTTAATGTGACCTTAAGTAAAATATCATAATAACTGTTACTGACAACACAAAGTGATATGAGATCATTGCCCCGTGGTACTTATATCTTCTTTATTAAGAAAGAAATAAATAAGAATCTGTTTCCTACCTGGATAAGTGAAGGGCCAGGGTCCATCCACATAGCCTATATATGACGTGATGCAGACTGCCAGGATGCCGTGCACCAGCGTGACCAGGCGGCAGTTCCATTCGTAGCTCCTGGACCCGTTCACGTAACACAAAACGAAGTAGAAGGACGCCCAGCAGCACAGGCACAGGAGCGCACAAACCACAAGCAGTGCCATCTTCCTCTCTGAAGACAAAAAAGCACAGCCAACACTCACTGAAAAGAAAACGGTTCAATCACCTCTTCAGCAGTCATCAAGCCAACTTTGGATCCCGCGACACGGCGAGAGAAAATGGCTCTGTGATATCGCTTACAGTAGAAAGACACAGAATTACCATCCGAAGACTTGCACTGTGCTCCCTTTGTAAGAGGCCAACAATTAGCCTTTGCTTGAACTATAATAGTACTATAGTGGGCTGAAGGAGGGTCCGGTGGGGTGAGGGGGACGTCTCTGCTTCTGCCGTGACGTTTGTGCAAGGAGGTGAGACCGGGCAGACGGCCCACCCTCCAAGGACTGGAACAAGATGTACACTGGATTTTCCAAGACTTCAGGCTGGTTTCACAAGTGGACGAGAGGTCACTGGGCCTCGGAGAGCTCACATGAACGAGGAAGAGCTCCTCGTTCATGTGATTTTGAAGAGGGCACTTGCTCTTCAAAATCACTAGCAAAACCATCTCGAATGTGTTGATGTGTGTTTGATTACTTAACACAAGATCAATATTACCAGCCGCAAGAACATAGTTTCATATCTATGAAGATGGGAAAAGATAAGACAAATGATACTTGGGTAAATTCAGTCGTCTCGCAGCTCTTGGCAAATTATTGTGCAATGATCTGCAACCTTCATGAAATAAACAGCTACCAAATAGTCAACCAGTCTGATGGTGGAAACGGTATTTCTAGTTTCAAAATAAAAGTAACACAGTTTACAATTGTTTTTAAATATGGCTTTGCCATACAAATATTCTTCGACATCTATGTTGCATTTGTGAGTTTTAAATATACAATATAAATAAATTATTAAGGTTTTAGTGCTTTGAACATGACTTTTAGGGGTTTTGGTTTTGTGCTACTTTATTTTCATCTCATGCAGGTAAGCTATTATTGTAGGCAGTGAAAGCAAATGAATATGTCAACTTTGTGTAACAAATAAAAGTATTTTTTCAAGGAAGGGGGGTTGATCTAGATTTCTACCTGTGCTTTGGAATCCAAACAGTCCAAATAACTGAATAATATCACCCAATAATATCAATAATATCACAGAGGCAGAGGCAGACATGCTGAAAACAATGTTGTTTTCTGGTTAAGCCACTAGTGGGAGCTGTTTTTATGTAATAACACCAGCCGTGTATGCACACAGAACAATACGCTGTAAACACTGAAGCTCCTTTAAGCCCTTCTGCTTCATCATTTTGATGCACTCAGTGTCGGTTGTTTCTAAGAAATAAAATTGTTTCCATATGTGATCCAGATGATGGCGTAGTAAATATACACTTTATTAGTCTACGTTCACACTGCAGGTCTTGATGCTCATTTCAGATTTAATTTTGCTTGGATTAAATTTTTTTTTTTTTTTGCATGATCATTTCAAACGTGACCTTCCATGTGAATGTGATCGGATCGGATGTTTTCGGGCGCCAGAGCGCAGAAGATGACGTGACGTCTGGCGGAGCACGCTATTTACGCATGGCACGCCGGTCAGCAACAAAGGTTGCCAGATACTATGACGTTGTTTGGGCAAAACCCACACGCCTCAATAAAACCCCGCCCAAATCTCAGCTTGTGCAGGAATCATGTAAAAACCATAAAAAAAAAAAAAAACACGCCATAAACATACAAATGCACAAAATAAACAAAGTTAAAAGGTAAGAGAGTTTGGGTCCTCAATTGGGGGGGATACCGCCATATCTGGCAATGCTGGTCAGCCCGAATAGAGCAATTTTCAGTTGATTGTTAAATACGAGCAGACAAGATCTAGATAACATTAAAAAGGGAAGAAGAAGGAAAATGAGGAAAAAATAGAGAACAGCTTTAACAGCTTTTAACATTTTGGTGGAGCCGCTTCCACCAGCGCTTATCTGTGACGTCAGTCCAACGTCACTGACAAAGCAGTCGCATGTCGAAAAATATCCGAATTGGTACCACATATGAATGAGACCTGGGTGTGGAGTGAAAAAAAATTTCTAAATTGGTGCTTTCACACGGCGACAAAACAGGATAGATATGAGTTAAAAAAAAAAAATCTGAATTGGGTCTCATTTCCCTGCAGTGTGAACGAGGCCTTAGACAAATGCTGTTAAATTCAAGAGAGAACAACATGCACTGTATTAATCGTTATAAATGAAACCCTCTCACTTGGGCAGTAGCAGTGTTACAGAAATGTTTCGTTCAACCATTAGTCAATAACTAGCAATTCTCCTGATATCTTAAAGAAATGATTAAACATACAGTACAGCAGCTGTGTAATGAGACCCAACAGTCCAGAACTGCACTGTATATTCATCCTTAACAACTCACGTGTTGGAAGATAAACATTTGCATGGAGCTCTAATTACAGAAAGTCAAACAATTGCCGCCACGATCGAGTTACTGCTTGTTAAACTGCAACAAGTTAATACTAACAGAACATCTGTGACAGAGCAAACATGAGCTTACTTTTCTCTGAAAGCACGCGCAGCTCATACTTGGATCACAAAATGCAAAAATGTTTGACATTTTCAAGTGAAAGTTTTTTTGTTATTTGAGAAATCTGTGCCAATACAATCTGAACCTGTCTCACAAACAACAACAATTCAAGGACAGCACATAATGAAGCATGAGTTGACTCTATCCTGGGGCCATGCTGTTATATAATAACTATTCACCATCCAAAATTAATTGTCTATTTCTTGACTAAATCAACTATCCCCATCAAAAAGGTTGAAAGCTGCATTACAGATTTCCAAGCTGTTTGTACTGAGGTCGGCCGAGGCTACATAATGATGAGTTTTGTTGGCGTGACTTCATATCTGATTCCCAAGTACAGTATTGTTAAAAAGTGGCCACAATTAACGATTGTGTGGCTGCAAATGGCAAGGAATTACTGTCACTAGTGGTGCTCTGTATATTTATCTGTCCTGGATGCTCTGCATACATTTAAGATCCTGTATGTGATTCTGTACTTCAGTCAGGCTAATCCTGCTCCGTATGCTGAGGTGGTGCAGTGGTTTTCTCCTCACGGCAGCAACGTTGTGGGTTCAAATACCAGCCGGGCTTTTCTGTATGGAGTTTGCATGTTCTCCACATGTGTGTACCAGGGTTTTCTCTCACACTCTAAATACATGCATCTGGGGTTAATTTGTGACCCTATATTAAGCCAGATCTTTGACAATAACTACCTTTCTGGCCCAATACAAGTTCAATTTCAGGACAAAGCTGATGTGTCCAAGTCGACACACACAATAAATGTGGGATTGCTTATGATCCTCTCTCCGACTTCACCATGCGAACAAGACTGAAGATACCTTCTTCTACACTGCTCATCCTGTTTAGCATTGCGAGGCCGATACCAGCGTACTATAGGTGATGCGGGATGCACTCTGGACAGGTCACATACAGGCCTCGGGGCAATTTTGCATCATCAATTAACCGAACATGTATGCTTTTGAGCCTTGGGAGGAAACCAGAGTACCCAGAGGAAATGTACACAAGGGGAGAATGAGCATATTCCATGCAGAAAGGGCGTATTTGAACCAACAAGCTTCTCACTGTGAGGCAAGAATAATGACCACTACGCCACCATGCGGCTGATCAGTGGGGTCAAGCATAAGGACCGTGGATCAATAACGGCCCGCAAGATGCTGCAATCTAGGCAAATAGTAAAAATTGTAAAGTTTAACAGAGCTTAGTAGTAGACATAATCTAACAAAGACCTGGGCTGAGATATTGGTGATGCTTAAATAAAAAACCAGCAGTATCCTCAAAGCCAGGCATGCAAAAAGCTGCAAAATGCCCGTTTTTTTTTTTTTTTTTACTGTATCTTGCATGAATAACGCTGACTTTAGTTGATATTGCAGTAATTTTTGTCCAAATGGTTAAGATGTTTAGTGTGTGGATTTAAAGGTTATCATGGCAATTAAGTATTGATGATGCAATTCCAAGTTTTAGTGTCATCGAAACGACAAGTTGAAGTAACTGTAATCCAAAAGTTAATTCTTAATTTCAGAAATGAGCAAAAACCAAATAAAACACCAGTGAGAGGAACAGTGTGGAAGGATTGCAGCCATTAGGGAAGACATGTAAAGCTAAAAACAGTTTAAATCTAGCAGGATCAACTGTGTATCATCGAGATGGTGAATCTGTGGCAACAGTCAGCCGGCTGCTGGCTCCCATAGGGCGGATGCTGATGCTGATGCTGATACCAGCGGGCTAACAGCCCAGTTAGCCGGATCAGCGAGCAGGCTAACTACCGAGCTAACACCAACGGGCTACACGAAGCACCTTAAGAGCCTCTCACACGCTCGGTTTACCTTGATGGGACACATGTGGCCGTCTCTCCGCTCACACCCGGTGTGTCTGTCCGTGTCCTACCGGTGTGTAAATCCCCCAAAATGTAGGTTCGCAGCACACTTAGCTGCTATTTGTTGCCCGTTATGAGAACAGCAGCCTCCTCCATCAGCATCCTCTAATGCCTGTTTGCATCATCGCAGACGCAGAGCAAATACTAATATGATACAGGGGCGAGAAACGAGACCAGTTATGGCTGTGATCCCGATTTTTTTGTCCTATTTTGACCGTAGCAAGAGATGATGTCAGGTTATTAAATATGAAAGAGGAAAAGCATGTTCTCATCCCCCCTTGACCTGGGAGCGTCTCATTTCCATGCCTCTGCACGATGGTGACACCTTGTGGCCAACAATGGAAATTACTTCTTAAACTCGAGAGGGCAACAGCTATTCATGCTATTCTTCCCAAAGGGCCACATGAAAAAGAACACTATTAAAGGTCAAATGTATTTGATAATAACATTTACCTCTTGCTAAAAGTAGTTTTTAAACACCATTTTTATGATCTACTGTTGCTCTGCATCAGTTTTCTCCTATTCTGGAAATCATGAATACATTTCTTTCAAATTTTCAGTTCAGCAAATACACAAAAACTAAATTTTTTCATTAATTGTATCTTTATTTTACAGAAACACCAATTTGGCAACGTAACAATTGTCAGCTCTGCTCACCAAAGAGCTAGTACCAATAATATAATAGCCAATAAGGTGAAAAAAATTGACAATTTATGACAAAATAAAACCAATAACAGTAATTTTCATTTGATTCTGGATTCCCCATTGACAACATGAGGGCTGGTCAAGCAGAGCTAAAGGGCTACACTGGCTCGCAGGCCTTAGGGTGACCAGGTCCGATTTACAATATTCATAGATAAACTCAAGAGAAATATATACAGAATAAAAATTATTTATAAACCACAGGTGAGTATTCTTTCGATTGGAGTTTTACCTTTATTACATTTGAACTCAAATCTCTACTTTCCACCTCTTACAGTCTTGAAGACTCTTTCCGCTTACTCCAATAAAAAAATTAATTGACTTAACTGAGATATTTATGTATTTGTCAACTGTTTAATTCAAGACAGAATATCTACCCAACATACCCTGAATATTAGCTCAATGCCGTGCAAAAAGACACTCTATTGAAACAATGTAAAACAGCTTTTAATGGTACATTACCTAATTGCTTCATTTTCTTTTATTCATAGCAACTTTATTTATTTTTCACAACATATTCCAAACTCTTTCATAGAAAAAATATGTTTATCAACTTAATCTACAAATTACATACCAAAAAAAATATATATCAGTGGAAATGTTAAGGCACTTGGATAACCAGAAAAGGCCACAAGTAGAAATATTTCACTCATTTGGTTCTTTAGTTAGCAGGACACAACCTCTCCCTGACCCTCTCCACACAATTAACATCTGACATGGCAGTGAAGACCGAGGATGACGCTGGAGATAAGACAGTCTAAAATCCACTGCATCCTAAATGCAGAAATGGACGCACAAGTCCAGATTTGGTCCCGCAAGTTCAAGGATTACAGTCTTAAATGACATGATGGGGTCTGAGATGCATAAATTATAAAGTGTTGAGATGAGCAGACAAAAAAAATCTGACAGTGTGGTATAAACAGGAAACGCGACACTAAAACACTGGTTAACCAGAAGGTGGCAGCATATATTAATAAAACATCTACACTGCAGTTTTAGTGCATCTCAACATGGAAAAAGGCCATATTAAAGAGCTTGCTTCTATAAAGTGAAATATAAGCCCTTTTTTCTTTCTCTCTCTTTTTTTTTTTTTTTTTTTAAACAGTTGCTCTTATGACTTTGGTTGATTTGACACTGCTGTGTGGGAGATACATCTCTCATGGATACTGATCAGATGGACCAATTAAAAATGTACTCTTAAATACAATAAGAAACCCATTAGGCTACACTTGTCCAATAACAAATAAATCTTGCCATTAATGAAAAATCACATCATAAATCCAACAGGTTAAGTTTTTCTTTTGTGTGTTTCTTTTTTTTTAACTTATTTCTGAAGACTGTGGTTAAGAGAAGTGAGCTTAGGAGCTTTGTTCAATGCTCAAATAAGACAAAACCAATGAAATTCTTTACAAAGTTACAAAAATAGTCTTCCATAATTTCACTTTGCAACCAAAATAAATAAAGACAGCACTGGAGGACTTCTTTGTCAGCCTGCTTACATTGTTATAAACGGGCTTGTAGCTGTTGGTAAAGTTTTTCACAGAGCTTCAGAAGAAAGATAAATCCACCTTCTGTATTTTCCTTCTTTGTTGAACTCCTCTGGTCGAGATTGGGACACTCTTGTTCCTCTGCTGGTGTTTGAATAACCAGAAAAGCACAGTCCAGCTTTGAAAAAGGTTATTCTTGTTGGCTTTTACTTTAATATTTTTTTTTTTTTTGTCTTCCAAAAATAAAAATAAAAGGCACAAATGTGAGCTTCTTTTCAGATTTTAGAGTCACTGACTCTGCCGCATCTATCCTGACGCAGAGATTTTGGTCTCACTTGGAACCTGAATTACATCTTTTCAGCATGAAAATGTGGATGTCAGCACTCCCCGCCATATAAAGCTCCACCGAGCATCGTCTAAACTGAGGTCCAGTGTTTACTTTGAAGAGCTGGGCGGAGAGGGAACTGGCTTGGCTTGGCTGAGGAAACAAACTGTACCGTCTCTGCCTTTCTGAGCCTCCCACAACTAAACGCTAAGTCTCCTCATCCCATAGACAGAGCTGTTTCTGAGGAACGTAGTAGGTGAAGTGGTAGCCTTTGCTGCAGCTCTTTATCCCACACTTGTAGGTGGAGCCTTTCCCCGTCGTGTCCCGGCTGCGGCAGTATTTGAGCAGACAGGGGTACCACTCCAGGCGGAGGCTGTACGTGCAGAGGCAGGGCTGCCACAAGTCCTTAGTTGAATGGCAGGCCTGAAAGCTGGGCACCTCCGTTGTTTGGGGCAGGACTTCGAATATAGAACCATCCACTCCTGCGATGCAGACAGAACAGAAGCATCATTATCCAAAGCTGCATGCATTTTTAAACTAAATCAAGCTATCACACCGAGGCGTGAATTACTCCCTTTCTGATACCACTCAGATATTGTATAGAGCTGGAGAGGGGACACAAAGTGGCTCAAGTACAGAGGAGATGGGGGCAGTAAAAAGGGGAGCTTTGTCATGTTAAGGAGATGCTACCATGATTCCCTATGCAGATAACGGTGCATGCCTGAACCATGACCATCAACATTGTTTTCCTTATAACTAAGCTGTCAGTGGACAATCGCGCTGTCGGATGGATTCTCCTCAGCCCGGGTAATTGGGACGTCATTGTCATCAAAAACCTGGATCCCACTGAAACTGGATAAATAAGTCCTCATTGTATTACTTTTATATACTGAACTGTGCAAAGGTTTTAGGCAGCCGATGCTACTATTTCTTCATCTACTACCTGCAGCGGAATTTCTGATTGGCGCGACATTTATTCTGGAGCAGAGCACTGAGACTGTGTTTATTGAAAACTACACTCATGCATTAAAGACAAAAACCCTGTATGTGAAGAACGTGATTCTGGAAGCTAGAGGATCTGTGCTTAGTTCTCAAAGATGTTTTAAAATAACTTTCTTGCAGGTTCCTTAAAAACCTGTGTGCTGAGATGAACCGATGCTGCAATGAAGGGGAAATGTGTTCACACCAAATACTGATTTTACTTCAGCTAATTCACTGTGCAATCTGCTTTAAGTAAAAGGAAACAAGCTGAACACCTGCTGCAGTCACACTGTGCCTCAGTTTCAACAAACTTTTTAATCCGAAAAAGGAGATTTGATTTGGATTGTAAAGAGTCAAGAAACATAAGCGGCGTGAGCAGTCACAGAAGCTCATCAGCTCAAACCGAGGGGATCGTAGCTGTGGAGCCATATCGCTAAAATGTATTGTTCAGGTGATAGAAACGGGGGGTTTAGGTGAGATACGTGAGATAAGAAGTGTGAGTTCAGAGATACAGCCTACAGAGACAGTTAGGAGAGCAAAGCAGAAGACACAACATTTTGACAAAAGCCAGAAGAAGAAAGTTGCTATACATATATGTGAAAAACCCATTCAAGTACTTGATTTTCTAATGACTTTTATTTCTTTTACTTGCAACATAAATATCTGTAATGTTACTTCACATATTTCCAAAATCTGGCTTCTCGCTCATTCTAAACCCCTGTGGATATGCAAGCGAGATAACGCAGAAGGAAAGATCAACAGCGGAGAGACTGAGTTAGGTCCAGATTAGGTTTGTGATACACAGAAACGTATTAAGCTAGAAAAAACAGTGATGAACAATTTTAGACACAACTACAGACACATATACAAACACACGCAGAGGAAATCAGACAACTCATGCATGCGATAGGATAAAATTTAAACGCTGCATTATCCACGACAGCAGCTACTTAAAAGCACCAGCAGAGCAGTCAGGGGAATGCTGACCTTTGTCCAGCCAGTGTTTGACGTCTGCCTCTCTTGTGTAGACGGCCTCTCGGGCCTCACTGCACATGTTGTGGATGTGCGAGCTGAGCTGCCAGGCCCGGGTTAAATTGACCGCTGCACTCATGGTCAGCTGCTCCAGCCCCCTCCGCTCCTCCGCCAAGCGGATTGCTTGTGGATTTTTCTGTGGAGACAGCACAGACGACCACACAAAGCAATGATCTACCGGTTCTCTCTGCCACGTCAAGGGAAATGGTTCACCACGCAGCCTCTGCTGTGTCATACCTGTCTGAGTCGGGCCATGGAATCACTGGGGATGATCTCATTGCGGCCGAGGCGAGAGATGAAGCACAGGGCCTGGTACTGATTCTGCCCTCTCTCCAGCTCACCCAGGATAAGCGCCCGGAATATCTTCACATCCTGCAATAAAACCAGGGATGAGCAGTGGCACGGATAAACAGACAACTCCCACTGGACAGTGAAGTGGTGCATGAGGCACAGTTAAAATAACCCACTGTTTATATGTGCTGGCTCACATAGATTACAAGAAATATTCGCTGATTGAGAACTTGATGAACCTTTTATTGAGTTACTCAATATGTGGACTTCAAAAGGCATTCAATAAACTGTCTGCTTCAAATAAAGAGTTTAAAGTCACTACACCCATAAAACCTAATTTGACAGTTTGTTGATACTTTTTATTGTCTGTTGTCCCTGGCAATCGCTACAATCTCACTCTTGTTACTTGGACTGTCAAATGAACATTCTTTTTCCTATCCTGTCACTGCAAACAGGATTACACATAAGCATAACTATAACTCAGATCTTTTATTATGTCTAAAAAATTCAGAAATTATATGAAAGCACAGAAGTCAAGCTTTGTGTGCGAGTCTCCCCAGATCTCTGTATTATGACCTTCACATACACACAAGCTTTACCAGCTCTTCACACGTTTGTAGAGACGGTCCTCCTCTGGAAAAGAGACTGCGTTTGTAACGCGTATTCTTGGTATCATCAAAAACACACAATAAGAGTGAATAATTGTCAGCTTTTGAAAGTTGAAGTTACCATAGAAAAGATGGAAGAAGTACTCACTCATCATACATTTAACAATTCTACATCCATAAAATCTAAGTAGATCCAGGTTACCTAGTAATAAAAAGGATTCAATTTACGGTCTGGTTCTTGATAGGCTCATCGCGTTGTGTTGTATTAGCCTCCTATGTTGAGGATTACAAACTTTGAAATAAAACAAGGTTGTAGCAGGCGATAATGTTGAGTATCAATGAATATCATTAGTTGAGTCCCTTTACCCAAAAATGTACAGGTCATTTAAAGGTGGAAAAAATGTTTACATGACATAAATACAAAATCAAAACACTGTATCCCACTGAGGTCAGCCATCTTGAAAGCAAACCTCAGGGTCTTCAAAGGTGCCTCGAGTTCATGGTTAGTCTTTTATTACTTCCACTTCTCAACTCTGAAAAATGCATAGATTCCAAGAGTTGGAGTCAAATGGAAAGCAGCGTCAGTACGTCTCACGTGAAATAAAAGTCAGAAACACATTAGCAGGCTCTTTAATGATGGGACTGCACGAGTAGGAAAATGCCGATAATAAGAATTCACCCCCCACGCCAAAAAAATAAATAAAAAATGTGTTGCTTTTGGCGAGTGTGTGCAAGATCTGGCACCAAACTAAAGGCCATAAAGAGTTTCATGAGGGGGAATGCAAAGCATGATGGGAAACCACCACAGTGGGGAGAGCAGAACAGCAGACCTGTCCTCCTATTCATCAGACACCCCCCCCCCTTCCTTGGCTGCAGATTCAACACAGACACACACAGTCCCAAACACCCCTCCTCCGCTTTTCACACACCCGTCTGAAGCAAACAGGCTGGAGAGGAGTAGCAGTTTGAGGGCATGCACTCCCTGCGAGAGCAGCCCTGGGACAGATAAACAGCGCAGCGATAACCCCGTCGAGTTCTCCTTGAGCTCCTCGGTCCCCCTTCCTGCACGCATGGAAACTAAAAGGGAAGCACACTGGCCAGAAAGCAGCACATCCTGCCTCACGAGTGTTTACGCTCTGTAGTTCTTTATGGACTACTTTGCATGGTCGCGGGGTTCCTCGTTTTAAATGACCACTTTCGACGGACAAAAGGGTTTCTGGCAGGCCTACAATACAAGCATGAGTATTACACAAGGCAATCATGCTATGCTGTTTAACCTTTGGAAAGAAAATCACTGAGCAAATATTGATTAAATCTGTGTGAGCCGCTCAGGCTTTTAGAAAACACAGACCCCAAAGAAGTGTGGAAGTATAAGGCGGTCGTTGGTCGAGATGGGCTACTTCAGCTGCTCTCATACCGTGGTAATAAGAAAAAAAACAGTGGGGATGATTAAAGAGAGTGTCAAGATCAGAAGAAGCAGGAATGAACAGAATGAAATGTAAGGAAGAGATGGGCAAGAGCGCCATTTGCCCTCCAGTGAAGGGAGTATGGACGCCATGACTTCCAAGACCTCCCATATTGCAGACACATGGCGCTACAATTGCGACGCCGTGTGTATGTACATGTGTGTTTAGGCAGAGAGAGAGAGCGAGAGAAGAGGGAAGGCATTCCTGACAGCCACATGGATTTGCCCCAGGGTTCTCTTGGTAATTACAGAGAAGCAGGGTAACTCCACCAACTCTACTGCCTTGGAAGCGAGCGTAGACGCCGAGTTCTCCTCCTCCTCTCGTGTCATTATGAGTCCTGATTAATGAACGTCGACTTCTGCTGCCCCTGCAATTGGATTCGGGCCAAAAGGGAGAAGGGCAGAGCAACACACAGCCCTCACTGGGGCAACAACTGTCATTTACGCCAAATTCACAGCAAAGCTGCAAAAACTAAGGCCCCGTTTACACAAAAACATTCCAAGTGACAATGAATTGTTCGTTTCAGGAAGGCTTCACATTTACACGGCAACGGCAGAAACACTGAAAATTATGTAGTTTAGCATAACAAGTCAGGAGATGGTGCTGCTGGTTGTTTTTATAATGAAACCACAAGCGCAGAGAACAACAATTGAAAGTATCTGGCATTCAAATGGACAGTTGAGGAATTGGATGGTATTGGAGGTGAATCTCAATAACAAAACTACCAATATTGATTATTAAACTACAATAGGGACTGGGAGTCACGCCACGCTGTAGCCCACCATAAGCGGAAGAGCCATTTACTACAATGATGGTGTGCATGCGCAATAACAGTGTTCCGGCCATCTCTAGAGCACCTGAGAAAAGTTCCACCTTGGGAGTCAGTTTCAAAAAGTGACAGTTCCAGTGGTTACGAGCACCCTTGTTGTGTATAGGGACACTAAAAAAACGCGACGTTAAAAATCATTACCATTTTAACGCCTGCATGACAAATACGAAAATACAAGAAGGAGGTAGCGGTGTAAAGGCTGACCAAACAAAGGTTTCAATCCACCTAAAATAAAAGTATTATTTATATTCACTGCCATATCAACATTTTGTACAACACTTCCTACACTGGGTCACAAGAAAAACATCTGTTGATCTCCTAGCTACCAAGGAAACAAGTAAATCTTTCTGACACACAACTTTCAGTGCTGTAACGTACATGAAATGAAAAACAGTCCATGTCAGCCTAACTTCGATTTTAATGTAATAGCCTCTAACTACCATGACAAAATTATGACATTTGAGAAGAGACAACGAACCTCTAGACTTTTAAATTGGTATAACAGTACATTTTTTATTTACCATGTGTCTATGAATAGACCTTAGGTGAAATAATAATTTTTTTTTTGACAGATCTGATATTCACCAGTGCTGGTCACCCTATAAAATGAAAAAAAAAAAAAATTCAAGAAAATGAAAATTATAATATACATATACATTTTAATCTTTATCTTGCTAAATGATTATTGGAGCATTTCAACATTATTTCCTTGGTAAAACTATATTAATAAGAAAAAAAGGGCAGATGACGCATCCTGTAATCAAGGACAGGTTAATTGTGTTTGTATTCAATATAACTTTTGTGCACTGACTATTTTGAATCAGATCAGGGGTTGGCGTCAGATATAAAGCATCTAAATAGCTGGCACGAATTGACGTGTATAGCTCCTAAGCATCAACAGCTGACTGAGGTATATAAGGCAGATTTCATGTAATTGGTTAATAAAATACCACACAAACTTGGAACGCAACCCCTTTAATTAGGTTTATGTAAACATGCAGAATGACATTTTGCTAAAATAATGTAATTTCAAGACACAATAACAAATATTTGCTGCAAGACAGGGGTGGAGCTTCATGGGGGTCAGCCGACCCTGGCCAAGGGTTACTGAGGGCCTTACTTAGTTATGACCTGCAATGACAAATCATGTGTTTTTAGACCTGATACTTAGCACTCATTAGAAAAGTTCTACCAGCCATTGTCACAAAACAATATGGGTACAATTTTGGTTTACAAGAGTATCGTGCTTTCTTTCACATTCAGTTAATTCTCAACACATTAACTTCCAAAATAAACTGCCACTATTATCCCAGTTTGGATTGCACATACAGTATTTCCATAATAAGGACATAAGAATCACATTTGCTTGTAGCATGAGAGCCCAGTCATATGTTCTGACCCCGGCCTCAACTTATCACGTTAATGCAGCGATCACTCCCTAAAAGATTTCACTTTTTGACATATCAAGCAAATCTACCTGTAAAATCGTCTACCAGGCCTTCTTTGAGGGGGGCTGCTTTATATCCAGTATCCACATGCAGCCATAGTTTTGTAAAATAAGAGAGCAAAGTGGCCTGAACTGAGAAACTAAGTTATAAAAAACTAAATTTCTAACCAATCAGAAACAGATGGTACCACAAGATATGCTCGTCCTTTGTGTGAGATTTGAGTGCGTGCACACTGTATACATCCATGAACCCAGCAGTGACTGAAGCATGCAGATGGCAGGACTGCTGCTGCCTTGCACTCTATATTCACGTCACTCAGGGCAGTAACTTGTACTCTAGTTGTTGTCCATGAACTTCAGGGGTAGAGCTTTCAAAACTATTTGTTGAGTCTGTTGGGCAAATACAAACAGTGATTCTCTAAAATCACAGAGTTCACCTTTCAAATAAAGACACAAACAAACCAGTGTTGGTGTCTTTGCAGTTTATGTAGTGCTGAAAAACTCATCATTCTCACTTCAAAAAGCAAACTGTACCAACAATGACATCATGTCCACATCTTCATCCAGACAGAAGCTGTTGGGTTCAATTGTTTGGACAAGACCAGACTCACATGTGCCTGCATGGAAAAACCAGCGCTGGCACATATACGTACTCTCTCATTTGTGCACATTCACTGAATACAGGGTAAAAGAAAACAGAACAAAAGACTGAAACAGGCTGTAATGTGCTTAAAGATCAGTAGAATTACAACTGTTGTAAAGATGACAAGCAAAAGACAAAACACTGAAGAGAGTTCATGCTGAGCGGCCTTATCAAACAACGGCTCCTCCTGGCAGTGGTGTTTTTGAAGGCTGGAAATGATGGTGCATTCATGCAGCTGGGAACCTGAAAAAGTCCCATAAATGTCCCCCAGTTGAGAAAATTTACATGACAACAAGGAACAGCCAAGAAGTTCACCTCCTCAAACTGTTCATATAAATGATAAATGTTCAAATAACATTCTAATCACTTGTACAAGCAAAAACATGAATTAAATTAAGCTTGTAAATGTGTAGAAGTAGCAGACATGCAGCAGAATACTGCTACTTTTAAGCACTAACTAGGAAAGCAGCCTAAACTTTCACTTGACTGCAATAAACTTTATTTATCAGAGTTCCTCATGAGAAAAAAATGCTATTCTAATGTAGATGCAGGGTTCTCAGAGCCTGGGAGGTCTATGAGGCTAAAAATATAAAATTCTATAGAACTCAGATGTTGAACTGAAACACTTTATTTCCACTTCTCATTTCTGTTAGACCAGTAAGAGGAATCTGTTTCTTTTTTTAGCAACACACATTTCTGATATAAGATTATCGACTATTGTGCATATTTACAGGAAAACATTCATCTAGCTCAGCACTGCGTAGCCACAGAGACTTGCCTAAACCTGAAAAAGGAATCAAAGGCCGCTTGAAGCAGAACTACACAATTTATGTCAGGCATTTCCATAGACTGACATAAATTAAAGGTTTGGGAACTAAGATTAGAGAAAATCACCAGGTATGGACATTAGGAAAAAAAAGAACAACATTGCCCCCCCGTTTTGAAAATGATGGGCAATGCTTTAATCATAGGACAGTGCAGCCTTGAGTTTTTCCTCAACCAGAGCAGCGTAAATGTCAGCGCGGCTATAAATAATCCACACAAGTGCAGATTCCTTAACATTGATCCTGTACAACCCGGACTTGGTTTATTTGCAGACAAACTACCAATGGCACAGTGCCAAACACAAGTCTGTATTCATGCGAGCTGACTAGTGGGTCAAACTAAGACCTGTTAAACAGGCCAGCAACTGGGGTGGGGTGGGGGTTGCTCTTTCATTGGTGGTTACCTTTGGTGGGTTGGATTATTTAAGAGGTGCACAAAAGCCCATTCAGTGACTCAAAGGATGCCATTTACAGTGAACATTCTCAGTCACTGTAACCCAGCTAGCCAAACACAGCCTTTTCACAGAGTGTATACTTCGTTTACTGGCTGTGAAAACAGGAGCTGTGTCAGGCGCAACGCTGGAGCAAAAGTCAAGATATGTTTACGAGGGTTCTGCAGCAAAGAACAGTTCAAATGCTCTCGTGAAAATGGCCAGAGCAAGA
>OMNM01023968.1:4650-22465 GCA_900302745.1 Parablennius parvicornis | reverse complement strand
CAACTTTAGAAAAAGAAATAAATGACCCCTACAGAACTGATTGTGTAAGGACATTGACCTGTTGATCTGTTAAAATACATTATTTAAACTTAATATCACGTACAGTGACAGAATGAAGTAAAAGTACGTGGATATATTTCAACAAGCCTCGATTTCATTTTTCCTGCTCTTTGGTCTTCACACTTTTGCTGTAACGCTAACCAAGACACAAACCAGGGTGAACATTACCTGCTAAGCATCAGAATCCACAGCAATGAGGAAAAGGTTAAAATGACCCTTATAAGTTATACTGATAACAATTCCTCATGTTTTACCAACCAAACATAGACTGCAACATACTTTCTGGATTTCTCCCAACTTCTGAGAGTCAAACAACTGTTGTTGCTCTAACATTCAAAAAGAATATACGAATGTATCTTTTCATCTTTCCACAGCTATAATTCAAATGGTAACAGGCCAATTGTAATTGACCACAAAACAATGACTAAATTACATTTTAGACAAGTAGAATCATTAGTTCAGCAGAAATACATGAAAAAGCCCAGAACACCAAAAGTCTGAAAACAATTACTGTGGGCAACAGTGAGACTCGAGCAGAAACAACATGCATCTCAGTATATGGTTATTAGCTTTTTGGCCACTGTCCATACCACCCATGTTCCCCCGATGGCTTGCATTTATGAAACTCCAAACCAAATTTGTACTGATTTGGTTGGACATAGAGGGGAGGGAGTTGTCTTGGAGACTGCAATGCTTATTTAAAAGACTACATTCTTGATCAATTGTCCTTGTGAAAAAAATTACTTTGTTGAGTAATGTGAAGCTTTTTCAAACGTCACATTGGTCTTTCCTATTTCTCTTTTCTGATGCATTCCAAGAATTACTCTAAACTGTGAAATCCATGATTAGCCAATACACTCCAGATGGGCATCTGTAAGTTGAGCTTTGCTGCAGAGTGAGTTGAAGACAACACAGAAGCTTTGCTGCGGTGCTTTTGTTGGCCTATTTGCTCTCAGATGTACCCTGAAATCAAAACACACACACAACAGCAGCACCAAAGAAAGTCTCCGGGTTCCATATTTCTTTCTCTTTCTCTGTCTGCTCTTCACTCGCGGCGTCTGGCTCGGGTCCCAGTCGTACTGGTCCTCTAATAAGGGTTCTGATGGCGGTATGGCCGTCCTTTCAAGAGCCGACGCCTTGTTTGATCCCATCCCAGATTTCAAAGGGGGGGGACACCTGATTCCTGTCCTGGGTGAGCTGGGCGAGTTGGGAGGGGTTGGGCACTGGGAAGGATAGTGGGCAGTGAGAACACTGTTTGCAATAGTCGGTCATAGGAAAAGTCCCCGTCCCCTCTCTCTGTCCTTTTCCCCTCTGTGTCCCTCTCGCTGGGATCCTGTTTCAATAGGTAAAGATGCGGAGGCAGGTGGTTCATGGTGGAGTCTGCTCATGTGTCAAATCCTCATCACTCACAACTTGTGTCTTGAGAATGAATCTAAATGTAAAAGCAGTCGTGCAATAGACTCAAGACTGTTTTTGGGAAAAATGTTAGCTGATCTATAAATAAAAGACAGATATTACGTTTTTTTTTTTTTTTTTTTAAACTGCTTCAAAGTAATTCAGCCTATTTACGTATGTGAGGCACTCAAACACGTTTCCATCCATCTAATGTAATAAGCGTCAGCTCCTCCAAAGCTTATCTTCATTATGGAAGATGCATCTTGAAATCACTTTGGCTTATTTTTGGTCTTTTTCTCTTTCCGCAGCTTCTCATTCTCGCAATTATTTCCTCAACAGTACCTCTTCATAGGACTGTGTCAGCTATTTATGTCATTTTGAAAGCTCTTGTCGCTTCAGCTGGATGTAGAAATTCACAGGGCTCATATCTGCATCCAGATATTCAACAGCGTTCCTGAAAATATACCCACCTCTGAGGTTGGAACGTGTCCTACATACACTTTAACTTTTTAACAAGGAGCCAGTATAAAATTCACATCTAAGCACTGAAGTCTACCAGCAGTAAACACAGTTTTATTTCTAAAGGAGCTCATTTTCTGCTCTCACTTTTTCTTTCTAAGCACGATGGTTACTTCTTTTCCTTTTTATGTTACGGATTTCTCTTTCTCAGCGATTTCTCATTGCGTGTATAAAGTGTTTCAATGAAAATCTTGTGTCAGAGCAAGGTCAGGTTGGAAGTGTCATAAATACAGACCCTCGGGGCCTAATGTGTTCTGGAGCAATGGCAGGAATTTTTACAGTTTAAACACAGGCCCGATTGCCTTCCAAGCAGGTGGAATTTTTGCCAGCGGATGCGGCTGTTTTGCACTTGAGCTTTATGTGAAAAGGACTACCTTGGCTGTGGCTGTTGATGCAGGGCAGGAAGAGCTGCCTTCATCCGTCAGACGTGCACAGAGATGATAAACACCACTTTGTTCAGGATTTTTGTCTGCAGCCAGGTAGTATGCAAAGTATTCAAGAACCCGTTTCTCACATGATTTAAACCACGACATCCAGGGCTCGGTCCCCCAGAGGACGAGACACCACAAACGTAATTAACTAAAAACTAAATGGTCAAAACTGTCTGTTTCTGTTGGAATGCAGCCCAATTGTTTATCTCAGAAATGCCATTGAATTTATCATTCTCCACACCCAAACCCTAAATCATAAACAAGACATCAACTGGTCTCTTCCTTCCTTAAAAAGCAGAGAAACAGTCACTTAAGAGCAAGTTTGAGGACCATAACTTACTGTTGCTGTAAACTTTGACCTAATCCGTATTTTAGGCAGTGAAGCCAGTTCTACAAGGGTATAAAAACAGTAAAGGAAAAAAAAAAAAAGACTGGATGTGCTGGATGTGACCCTCTGAAGGGACTCTCTATCCATCCATCTTCTATGTTGCTTTATACAACTCAGGCTTTCAGTTTGCTGGAGATGATCACAGTTGACTACTGGTGAAGACAGGCAACACCAGACCTGGACATCACAAGGTCTGGGGGCCATCCGTGACCCATTAGCTTCTGCTTGAAGGACCCTCAGAGCGTCGCTGGGAAATCATCAATCCACTGATAAGTTACTGATATTATTGGCTTCATGACGTCTAAAATTCTTCGAATATTCCTACATTATTGGTCGTCATCACATTATTGGTTGTGTCTGACAATCGTTACCTCATAAAAATGTTTCGGCATTCATTAGTGTTTGGGGAAAGAAAAGAAAATTAATGAAAAAATAACTTTTTATGCACTGATTTACTGAATTCAAACTTTAGAGAAATGAAATCATGACTTCCAGATAAAGGCTGGGACTCTAAGAAAAAGTGTTGCAGAGCAAAAAGCTTTTCATTAAGTGGTAATTATTTTTTTCAGCAAAACTCAAGTCGACTTGAGTCTCGGTCATCGAAAGCAGTGCTAATTTTTCACATGGCCATTTGGGAAAACTACTTGTTCACCCCAGGGCGACATAACAACACATATTTGCACTTAAAAATGATTTAGAGCCACCAATTAGTCTGAAATGTGTGCGGTGTCTCTGGGGCAGGTTACACCACTGTGTCACAGAGATGCTGAACATAAAACCTGTGTCTGCAGCAGCGCCTGTCACTTCAACATTCTGAAGCTATCTAGTCAGAAACATGCTTTACTTAATATAGATGTCTATCGGTCAAGAAGGTGACAAAAAAAAAATGGTTTATGTTTTATTCCGTTTAGTTTTTTACAACCATTATGCATGCCAAACCGTCAAAAGTGAAATGTTGAAATTTTCAAGACGGAGCTAAAAGCCACACCAGATCCTAATGAGCCAGTAAGAAGCTCGCTCAAATAGTGAGGCATGTTTGGATCCGTGGTGGTCTCTCCTTGTCTTTATGAGGTGAATTAATGAAAGACACAGCGGCTCATTATAAGGAAACTTTACCACATGGGTTCAGTCAGCGGCAGCTACTGCCCTCTTTCTTTTCTTTTCTTTTTGTTTTAGTTTGACGTGCATACATTCGTGCCCATACGCACTCACGCACATACATCCAGATTTATGGCTCGTCTCCCCTGAATGGTGAAGTAATCATCTGTGGCTCACCAGAGAGAAAGTTCATACAGTGGAAATATAATGTTACATCAATTAATCGGGACTCCCACCAGGCAATTACATTACATCATTTCCATTCTAGCTAATTACATTAACACTGATGGTAGGCATTCTGGTTTTAGCAACAAGTCCCCCGGAGCTTTCTTTTATCCGTTGCGGTCACAAAACGTGTTTTATGCAGGTCTGCAAATCTACGTGTATAAGGCTTCGTATTATGACAAGTTGATAATAGCATTGCCATGGCTGAGCAGGCAAACGCTCGAACTTTATGAGTTTTCTTTCTGTGTGATCAGTATTAAATACCAAATTTCCACCAGTCATGCCTGCAAGAGTTTGAGAGCCTGCACGTTCATTAGAGAAGTGTTAAACCTATTTGCACTAAGTGAGGGTTAATAAACGTACCATCAGCAACAAGGACAAACAGACGTGTCTCTCTTTGGGGTTTTATGGTGCAGCATATTCGTGTCTTGTAAACAGTTTATTCATCCAATTAAAGGTAATGAGCCACACTGAATAGAAAGAAAAGGGTGGGGCAACTTTTCCAGAGCTAATCTCATAATTTGTCATTATGGACGATGTTTATGTTGGATTTCTCCTGGCTGCAGCCCTCTCCCCTTCTCCCCTCATCTCCAACCACATTCCTCCAGATGGGTCAGCTTGTGTTGAGTCTGCAACTTAAGCACATCACCTGGCATATCAAAGACTGGATTTCCTTCATGTTACTGTGCTCCTGAGTCAAAAAGACTTTCTGGATAAATAATAATGTTGCTGGTAAGAAAATCAGCAGTGACAAAAATCCATGTGATTTACATTACCTTGGAAAACATGAACACCCCTCCTCCCCCTCCATTCTTCAACTCTGACCTGTGTTATGGTTTCCAAATTGAAACTCAAGCCCACAGAATGTCATACAGCAGTACAATGCAGCGTGCTGCCCATGCTGTGCTCAGCATATGTGGACAGGATTGGTTTACTGGGGTCCAATGTTTTATTTAGCATGTGTCAAAGTGGTTGTGTGTGTGCACGCGCTTATGTGTGTGTTTGTGTCTGCTGTAAGGGCACGTTACCCCGTGTTTAAAGCAATATCGACAAATACTCATCAACAGTCAATTACAGATTTGATGGATTAACTTTTGCAGGCGGCTCGCAGCTCAACGTCGGGCTGGTTTTATGTGTGCTGATCTCTACGTGCAGGCACAACTCCACGTCTATTTGTGGATGATATTTTATTTAACAGATGTCACTGCCCCTGGTCACACTCATCTGAACATGAAGACACACAGAAGCAACCTAAAACCACAGGCTTGGATGGCTCTCTTGTAATAACCCTCACAACATTAAAAATAAAGGGGGAACATGACAATTACCACCTATTAGTCTGTCTTGCTCAGCCGCATACAACCTGCTGTATGTGTGTAGCAAGGGCATGGGCTTCATGTCTTTTTTTTAAAAATCATAATACACAAGATTAAGAATGTGAAAATACTTTTCAAATTAGCCGGCTTGACATTTTCTGAATTATTTTATAGCACGCTGCACAACCGAGTGAAATTCTCCCCCAAAAATTTGCTGATCACATGTGAAGTTTTAAATCTCCTTCTCCCTCCCCAGAAAGACATAAATAAAACTAATTCAAGATGTAACCTGACCATGAATGTGTTTTACAAGCACATTCTTCACCAGCATGTTAACCAGCAATCCTCCAGTGAGACAACTTGAGAAGAGAGAGGAAGTCATTCGGTGCGAGAGCAGAGCTCTGCGGCCAAAATGCTACTTAGAGATGAATATCTCCGTTACATTAGCTGAGATCTGTGTTTATCCCACTTTCCACTTCATAAATGACCGTGATGGATGTTTGTCTCTGGAAATGTGCTCCGCCTGGGTGTTAGGTGTCTGTTGATTCTGCTCTTTTTTCTTCTTTTAAATCACCATTTTGGTGATTCGCCAATGTACCCACTGCGCTTCTCTACACTGGAGGTCTACTTTCCTTTTATACATTATGAGCAGTCATCCTTCCTCTAGCAAGTTCTTGGACTGAGACTTTTCAATCTAAAATATGTTGCTACAGATCCTCTCAAAGAGGTAAAAACTACTTCTCCACATGTAAACAGTTTAAACGGTTTCATGTTTATTTCTCCAACAGTGTTTGGTGCTCTGTGACTGACAGTAAACTCGACTCAAATGACCTTTAGAGCAAAACAGTTCCAGGTAAAATGTCTGTAAAGATTTGTATCCGTTTGTGTAATTTGTAATCAAAAACACCCACATCATCGCCGTGTTTATGCACAATAAACGCTGTTCCACCACAGTCTGAAATGCTTTCTGACCGACTCGTCACGCCTTTGATTATGTCATAAATATAACTGTTACCTTTTCCTTCAATGCCAAAGCTACATTTTCACCTTTCATTTAAACAAAGTATAATTCACAAGCCTATAAATATTCACTCACCCATCCACTTTAAGTGGAACAATAAACACTGCAGTCTTTTTTCAGTGCGGTTAATAAGAGAAGATCTATGCTCAATGTCGGCACTGATGTAATATTTCACTACAGATGTCGGGTTGGATGGTAACAGTCCTGATTACGACATTTTTAGCCTCTAGATGTGTGACAGCACTTATTAGGCTGTGTTTAATTGATCACCTCTGAGAACATTCTGACAGTGATTTTCCATCGGCGGACATCGAGAATAACCCACCATACTTGTGTGAGTTTGAGACAGAGCTATAAACACACGTTAATGGCCATGGACACCTGTGAATACTTCACTGTAGGGCCTCTTTTTTTTTTCTTCCTCCCCTGTTTGGTTTCTCTCTCGCCGAGTCACTCACACAATCATATTTATCTCACATCCAAGCTGCCCAAATCACATTTGCATCTGTCAGATTGAAGAGAAAGTTGCTGGTTTTTCCATGTTATTATACTTTCTTGTTCTTTGTGAGTCATCTCCATATGTGTGCGAGCTCGCACACACGCTCACACACTCACACAATCCCTCCTGCGGACTGGCAATGGAGACCACCTGGTCACAATCAGTCAAGGCCAGGGGTTAGAATCACAGTGTCTTTAGTGTGGTGGAGGACTCATGGAAGGTTTGGCAAAGCAGGAGGGAGGACTGAGTTGGATTTGACAAAGTGTGATGCAACGACACTTAGCAGCTTTGAGAACCTTTAAAATCCATTCGTCCGTCTGCCGGATCGACATCTGAGTCCCGCCAGGCCCTCGGCCGTGACGCATGTGGTTACTGTGTCATGCTAGCTTAAATATAGACAATTACCGTAAATACTCTAAAAACCACACGTGCTTGCCTTTTTAAAGCCACAATCTCAATTACGCTGCATTAATGTGTGAAACGCTCAAAATAGGTTGAACGTCACATCGGAGAGATATCGAGTCACGAGCCGAGCTGGGTTGAGTGGGCACCGTGCGGTTTCAACATCGGTCTATTTATAAAACCTCTGACAGATTACATAAATACACAAGAAGTTATCTCACAACCTGTCCTTCCTTGCATGACGAATGACACCGTCTACACCGAATGCTCACGTAGAACTATTCACAAGATTTCCATTCAAGCCATCTCCTTTTTGAGGGACGGCGGAACCAAACGCTGCAAGTCTCCGGCCTGTAAACCGAGGAGCCGCACTGCAACGTGTCAGTCCCCAGGTAGAGGCTGGAGCTGGTTAGAGACAAAGAAAAACAAAGGCAGTCTTAAGTAACATGTTTTTCCTTTCACTACTCTTTGATACAGTACTTGTAAGGTCAGACAAGTGCCACTGAAATCTATCCTGATTTGCTTCAGAACATGGCTGTCTTTGACAGCTTTCTGATTGCAGGTTCTCTCACGTCCTGGAACAATGGACGGGCCCCCTGTTGTTGAGTTTGATTGGGTTTATGTGTGTTTCTTTGGACACTTCACTTCACTGCAATTGTGCTTTTTTAAACAGTCTGACAGTTTTAGACCCATTGTGTTGTATTTGTTTGCCCACTTTCCTTCAGCACTAGGTAGAGTTTCAGAAGTAGCTTTGGCTTTAAATAGGCCGCAGTCAGTGCCTGTGTTTTATCCAGTGCTCCTCTGGGCCAGACGGAGACACAGTGCCATCTCTGATGTGGTGAAATCAGTCAGTGGGATTGTCAGCTGGTTTTAATGGCTGCCTTGTCCCAGTGCCATGTCATTCTTTCCTAAAGTGTATCTCCCTCTCTCTCTTTTTGTCTGTCCCGTGTCGATCTATCTCCCTTTTCTGTCCTCTGTTTCTACTTTTTCATTTCTTCTCCAGCTCCCTTTTTTGCTGTTGAGATTTAAAACAGAGCTGGCCTCTTCTTGGCAGCACACAAGAGGAAGTTGTTGCTACAGTAAGCATCTCTCAGTAAACAAAGAAATGAACGCGTGAAGGCTCGGCCTGTTTGTTGTCTCATCCTTGACGAGCGGCCAATACTCGGCAGACCCTCGATGTGGCAGCAGGAACACGTGGCATCAGCAGAGAACATCTCTCATCCAGTCACTGGTTTGTGAAAATGATATGAGCTGCACATCACTCACTATTTCAGGGGCCAATAACTTGATATTATAGTATGTGGCTCATAGCGCGCCCTTGATACTTTTCAATTGTGTTTGTTTTTCCTCCAAGACTTAAAACTTCATATGACTTCTGAACTTTTACTGTTGTTTTATCCTATTTCAAACTGTAATTTTAACATCTACGATTGGTTCTCCACTTATTTGAACTTCTTGTTCCATTTACTCTCATATCATATGTATAATGTATATAAACATCTCAGTTCATGTTCCTCAGGTTTCTTGGCATTCTTCAACTGGCGGGACGTTATGAAATAAACCAGCCGTTCTACCACTTGCAGCGCAGCGGGAAGTGATCCACACAACAGTGCTGAACCTCTCTCAGATTGCAGGACGCTTGTCATGTTGATGAATGCAAAGAGAGGTATCTCTATTGTTAGCACAGATTACCTGTGACAGTGTCCGACATTCCTGCAGTGACACAGGAAAATGAAAAAAATGTCCGACCAGGCTATGCATGCCAGAAACCCGGGGTGGGTATATTTCTAGATGGCGAAAACATGGCGGACCCAAAAGCAGATTTACACAAAGACTAGAGTTTACAATATATTTTCAGTTCATGGGGCCAAAGGGCAAAGTGGATAGTTAGAAGCATGAACTAAGGAAAGACGCGAGATGAGGTGATTGACAAGAAGAAAGAATCATTGGAAGCACGAGGGGAGATGCACATGAGCAGCAGGCACCCTGACAAGTACACACACACACACACACACACACACACCTGCGATGGGGACGGATGACAAAACAGACTTCATGGGGAAACAGATGAACAGAGGGAATCCTGACAATATACAGTACATCAGACTGGAGAAACAGACCTGAGCAGCCTATTATTATCACTTTGTTACTGATTATTTCATTTCATATAGCCACAGTTAATTTTGTTAAATTCAATGGCATGTGAATGATATTTCCATGTGCCTCAGATTAGTACAGCATTACCAGAATTCCTGAAAAAGCTGTAATGAATCAGTTGAACTGGTCCGCAAGAAACTCCAATCCAGCCTGCCAAACCACTGAGGATATTGTAAAAATTTCAAAGAGATGATTGATTTTTAAATAAATTTCTTAAGAGTAGTGGATACAACACAACACTGAGACCTATGCTGAGATATCATTGATGCTGCCATGAAAAACAGCAAACTGGCATGAGCCTCAAAGCTATGTTGAATGGTGACTTTGTAAAAACATGCATAATGCAACAGATATTGGAAAAGGTTTGGAGACATTTCACTGCATTTTGCACCAAAAGGTTTCAGTAAAAATGGCTTTATGTTGAGATTGTAGTCATTTTCTGTAATAATTAATTGGTATTGTGAAAGTATAGACATATCCATCATGTATAACCTGCGCCACAACAAAGAAAAACATTAAAGTTTAAATTTAAAAGTTATTTGGACACTATTTTACTGATCCGGCCCACTCATGCTGAAATTGGACTGCGTATGGCCCCTGAACTAAAATGAGTTTGACATCTCTGACCTAAACCTATTTACTGTTTTATTCCCAAGAATATTACACAGCCTTTAAACTCCTACTGAACCCATCCAATCACAGATATCAGTCAGACTGACGTCTCATATTTTCACACTTCACATACTGCATTATCACATTTGTCATATCAGTCAGCAAAACATGATGAGGATATTTGGGTAAACACCTTACTTCTATACCGATATGTAATAGTGTTTTTAATCACACACGTCTCTATTTCTTCTTCCCAATATAATCTATGTTGAACAGTCCACAACACATGAGGACAAAAACATGTCCATGCTTAGGGAGCTGTTTCTTCTATGTTTCTTTATACCAGAAAATCTCCTTTCTTTTTGAGTTTCTTCATAGTTTTAGGAGGAAGTAGCGCAGGTATCAAATCACTTTCTTCAGTATTATGAATGACCACTCCAATGTTATGCAGAGTAGCAGTACTCCATCCAGAGTAGCAGTACTACATCCAAGGGCTCTCTGCATGTTTTTATAGCAGCTCTGAGCCACATCAGCCAGTATTGTGCCTTTCACAGGGAAAACTAAGCAGAAAAATACAAAGTATAGCATGTTATTTATTTAAAAGAATGACACTTGTTCATAAATCTAATCTAACTAAGGGGATATTGACATTTTCTGACATAAATCTTAAAAAAGCCACTGATTCTCAAGTTCATTTACTTTCCACAGAATGAAGATAAGATTGATGACCGAGTTTTACAGAGCACTTCTTACTCTTTTCGTCAAAGCACTTTGACAGTCTACATGCGGTGTGTGATTGATAATGCTCAGTGTTAAAATGATAATATATGGCTTTGCAGTGGATAAGGGATTGGTGAGGAGTGGTGAGGTTGGGCACGGTGTGGTCTTGGCGTGGTCACGGCGTGATTGAAAAGCGGTCTTGTGTGGTCCCTCCGGGTTCGGAGTGAATTCGTCATCGGTTTATGAATGGACTGGAAGAGACATCTTTATGGCTCTGAGGCCCTCTCTTGCTGCTAGACAACACTAAACACCAGGATAGGTTCAGCAGACCGCTGGGAGCCCAGAACATGACGTGTGTTGTCTTAAATGTGTGCGTGTGGACGCATGCAGCCTCCTCCCTCAAGAATAGATTCCAAATGGAGCTCCACATATTTTGACAATTTGAAAAAAAAAGTAGATACTGCTCTAAATCCAACAGTCACTTTTCACAAATAAAATTCCACAAAATATCTTACTTTATATCAGACGGCATCAGGCACGCTTTCTATGGCAAAGACTGAGTGGAAAAATACAGCAGCAATTACTGCGAAAGTTAAACTTGGCCATAAACGCAGGCTGGAAATGCTTACTGCAACATTTTGTGTAACACGGTAAGCAGCCCCACCTTGGTTGCGTCGACTCAGGATATTGAAATCACTTTGGACTCCATGATGAAATGATTATAAAACGGTCCCCATCTCTGAGTGAAATATTGGAGCTACGAGCTGAACGGAGGGTGAAGCCACCACATCTTTTCCCAGTTAAGAAGGCTTAGAGACCAGCCATCGAGCTCAGTGACCTGCGTTGATTAGAGAAGTGCCTGGCACAGAGGCAGGGTGTGTCTGCCAAGCTCTTAACCACCCAAGAACACACACGTGCACAAACACACATACATACACACAATTACATTTTTCAATCTTTTTCCTTCAGCACAGAAGTAGAAGCTGGCCTCTATTAAAAAAAAAAAGAAGAAGAAAAAAAAGAATCTACTCCGTTCTTTTGTGGTGGATTCATGCCGATCAGAGTCTGGGCTGTTCGTCGTTTCCAGTAATTCAGGATCAATTATACCTCATTCCATTCGGCTGATGTTTCCTCTGCTCCACAGACTCAACAGGGTGAGAAGCGGCTTATTTCTGGAAGTATTACGCCAATTGTGAAACATATCCCAGAAACATCTCCAGCATAGCCTTCACTCACAAGTTATATGAATATTATATTCTGATCAGCTCGTAAAACAAACCACAAAAGCCAGAATATTAGCAGAGGGACATTTCACTCATCATCCCGTATCATTTCCATCACTCTTTGTTCTATATAGTCTCCTGCTGCCCCGCCCTTTATGCTCTTTGGTGCATAGAGATGTTGTGAGTTATTGACCTTGCCGCTCCCTCTGTAAGAAAAGTATAATAAATAGCCGAGATGAAAACCAGACAGAATACAGATCTGTGTTTGAAACATCTGTGCAGAGCTCTCCCCACGACAAACCAGGTGCCAAAAACAATGAAACTCAAAGTTTTTCTTTCACCAAAAGACAGAAACACACAAAAAAAGCATGTTTATACTATCGTTTGGCTTCATGTTTATGATGAGTTTCCTTAGTTGACAATTAGACGCATATTTCCTCTCAATAGACCATTCTGGGCTCGCTGGGCCTCCATCAGCATCAAGAGTAGCTTCGACTTACTGTGAAAGGTTTGGCTTGGTCCGCAAACACAATCCAAACACAATCCCCAAACGTCCAAGGCCAAGAGGTGAGAGATTTCTGGAAAGGAAATGAATGGCGTATTCAGGGTTACTTTGAACAGTTCTTTGGACTTTGAAGGGAAGGCAAGCTCGAGGGACAACATTTCAACATTTCATTCAAACCTTAGTATTTAGAAATTATGTTCTGAAAACAGTTGAATGCAGCTGGTGTTTAAAGAAAGATTCCCGGTTATTACATCTCAGCTCCTTCTGCATCTCCGCAGAGTCGCTCTGGAGATTTGTGAGCACGGTGATGTTTCAACAATTAAGCCTGACAGGCCGATAAACAAGAGCGGTCAGAGGATCAGACATTTTGAAAGCCGTCCAAGGAGAGAGAAATACATGTTGGCGTCCATCCATATTTCATCCGTCCATCCATTTTCTATACCCGCTTTGTCCGACTCGGCGTAGCAGGACCGAGACGATCACACACAAACTCACCCATTCACAACAACTGGGAACTGACCCAGTCTCGTGAAACAGCGCCAGTCGATCCAGACGCAGGCTGAAAAGAGGGCAGACGATGACGTCGGTACAGTACAGTTTTTACCATGACAAGTCTAAATTGTGGCAAACAAGCGCGAGTTTAAAAATCTTCCACTAATAATGAAATGACGTGAGCAAAAATAGATTTTAGGGCGAACCCACGTAAAACTTGAAAACGTGGTAACCAGGACGTGACTAACTAAAGAGCAAACTCGTGGATCACTGCTGATCTCATGTCTGTGGTCAGGAAACGTACGGTCTTATGAATACTTTAGTGACGCACCTGGAAATAATTTAATTAGGAGAAATGAATGAGTCTACAATGACGGGCTGCTTTTTCATTCTTGCCACAACTACAACAAGGTTATCAAACTGAATACGTGAAACTGAGATATAGCAACTGAGTAAACAGATTTAACCCTCTCATCTGAGTTGAGGAAATTTCATTATATTTTCCTGGAAATGCTGCATTCTTGCTAAAAGAAACTTGTGAACACTTTATTCTTAGTTTGAGGTGTTGCTGTTGTGAAATCTTACTTTTGCATATTTGGTAGCAACAAAGTAGAGGACTTGTTTTTGAAAAATGTATGACGATAAGAAACAGTTTTAACACTACCACTGATAAGATATTGAAATTTGTGGGTTAGTTTAAGTGTCCCTGGTAAGTTGAAAGTTGATTTATAGCTGGGAAATGTGTTTCGGAGTTTCTCTATTAAAACCAATGAGATGAACGGTGCGTCCTTTGTCCTTAACCTTTATTAAATTCTTTCAAATTTCCAGAAATACTTTTTGGAGCTTTAAGATTACACATATCATTTTAAAGTAACTTACATTTTTATGACTTTCTAATTTTGAGATAACAAAATTATCAACAAAAAAAAAAAACCCTTGAAACTGCTGGTTACATACTGTATTCAAACATGATGGTTGAACAGGAAAGTAAATGTAAATTATTTTTTTCTGAAAACACTTTTTCTTTCTTACAGATCAAAATGACAAAGAAAGTTTACAGCGAACTGCTCTGGCTTTACAGGAAATCCATTTTTTCAGCGTTTCTGCTGTTTCCGTGTGTACTGAGATCACATTGAAAAACACTGAATGCAAAACTTTTCTGAAATGAAAACGCTACAATGATGCTGTTCTAAGTTAATCATTGAAGATGAATCATCCAAGATATGAGTTGTTTTTCTGAGTTTTAGGAGGGAAATGTGCAGACTTGTTTGAGGTCTGACGAATAATATTACCAACACTTCAAAAAATGAGGATGAAATTCGACTTTATGCGTCATAAATTACATTCAACTCTCGTGTGTTGCGCGATATGCTTCATGCCACCCGTAATTTGATTTACTTTAACTATTTCGAAGAGGATGCGTCCCTGAAGTGTATGAAGCATTTTCACCACGTTCTGTCTGTGTCGCTTCTTGACAAACTATTGTTACTGGCGGTCGAATGTCTTTCTTCATGTTTCTTTCTAGTGGATCTTCACCTCTTCTCGCTCTGTCCAGCCTTCCCTTTGAGTGGTTTAACAGATGTGGTCTGGAGGAGGCAGATAGTAGCTACTGTGTGGCAGCAGATGTGCCCTGCGTTCTGGGATGTTGTTTATGACTGTTACTAAGCCCCGTGGGCCGGTACCAGCCCTGCTGTCTGTCAGACGTCGACTGCAAGTCGCCACTCAGAGAGCGCTCCAGGAGCCTAAAGGACGACAGCAGCGTTTGCACAGTCGGTCCTGCAAATCTGTAAATCCATGGTTATTACTCACATCCACTCTGTAATGATTGCAAGCCATGGTGTTAATTTTAAATGCTCGGGTGACTTATAATGTTCCAGCTTGTTTGACTGGGATGTTACGCTCTATTACAATCAGCTTGAAGAGGTTTAAACTCTGCTGCACGTGAAAATAACTAATTGGTGTTGGATTTTGGTTACTTCAAAATCACCCCAACAAACCTGGTTTAGCTGGAAGTTTCTTCCAAAATTGTACGAATGTGGCACTTGATTCTGTCATAGTAAAAGTTAAGACTTTGCGTTGAGCTTAAAGAGGCACTTTACCGAAATTCTAGAAAATATAAAGTAATTTGTTTTGGTTTCTTAGGATGTGTGTTAATTTACACTCTTTCCACTTAAAGACAGACATGACAGAAAGAATTACTAAAACATTGTTTCATGCAAAATCCACAGCGAAGCACTATTTATCTAATTAAAAGGGACTTTTTCAACAAGCAGTTTAATGAAATCAACACCAATTGGGCCTGTGTGGATTACAAGCCATCCCCAGAGAAATGCCACGTGAGCACAGGTTGATCATTCAAATACAAACTAAAAGCCAGCAGGCTTAAACCAGGAACATTTATCAGCAATGCAACCCACCCCACCCTTCAAACCACCAATTAATAAAAAATAAAGAAATAAATAAGTGAAGATAAAGGAGGCAAGGCAGACAGGGGGAGGATTGGAGTTTAGCCTGAATGAGAGCTATGTACAGTGCATCTAATCCTCAGAATACTGATGCCACCGTTTACAGCAGTAATTCACCTGCTGCTGTGCCTTTCCGGTAAACGCTGGAACGGTTGGTTCCAAACAAGTGACAACAAAGATCCTGAAGACTCCGTCTGGGCACATTACGTCTCCGGCTGTCCCTCCTAAATTTGCGTGTGTCATTGGTGTGTATGCAAACTATTTGATGTTATGTGTAATATATCCGGGAATCCTTCGTGGCTCCATATCAAGCTGGTGAGTTCATTTCCATTAGATGTCGCGTGTCATACTAGTATTTCACATTTAATCCCCTTTACAGACTTGCTCTTACACGGATCTGTCTTTGTCTAAGCATCCCAGAGGACAGCTCGGGACAACCCTAAAAGCTCATAAAACCTTCAGATCAAACGCACATTTTCATTACGTGTGTGCGAATGATGAAAGTCATTCTGGAGCCTCGTGTCTAACGCAATGTTGCTCTTTTCCAGACTCATCCTGTGATTCACTGAGCTGTTGTTCACTTTTATGTGTGCATCTTCATCATTCCAGGAGTGTGGATGAATTACAGCGCTGTCTTGTTGCTTAATGTTTCGTGGTGATGCTGCCAATCTTCCGAGGCTTTGCTTATGTCAATAAAGCCCATATAAAATAAATTTAAAAAAAAAAAACTCAAACCAATAGAGTCCATATTGAAATGACTTCCATATCCTGTCTATGGCTTTCAGCCACAAGCCTATTAAGTTTGACAAAAGACATAATTCTTTTGTAACGGGTCACAGATCTTTCTTTTCTTTTAAGACCAAACACTTTTAGACAACAGCTGGAAACTGGTTTTACAGTGAATGTTATTCAGACAAGAGGAATTTGGGCATGCCTTGGATGCTATTTTTAACACATGCCCTCTTCTGCTGATTTATTCATATTGTTGTAGGGATCAATTTGGATCTCCCTTACACAGAGATTACAGCTACAGAACCAGCAGATTGGACTAAACACCTTGAAATAATTCAAAAGCCGATTAGAATAAGACTGTCATTTCTCTCATAGTGAATGTGCAGACCTAAGCTACGATCACAGTGCAGGTCTTGATGCTCAATTCCAATTTGTTTGCTTTTTACATTTTAATCTCAACCCCTATCAGACTGCCGTGTGACCGTCATCATACCCAACGTTTTCAGAGCACATGCGCAGAACACGCCGAACACGCTGTTTACGGAAGTAAATATGGATGGATGGTGTATCGATTTAAGAAATGATCTGCCACAAATCGACAGAAGAGATGTACAAATGTTTGCAAGACAAAACAAAATGGAATAAAATTCACATATTAAAAGTCGTAGAGAGCCAACTGAAGAAATGCCTCCCATTGCAAAAAGCAAAAAGATTTGCACCGTTACAATAAACAATGGAAACTTGTCAGGGCGCTTAAATCAAATTATTTTAATAGGACTGAAAGGAAACTATTACAAATACGGTATTTTTCACAATCTGCAAAAAAATGTTGGAACTTTCAATAGATCAAGCACTATATTCTTCATGAGAATTACATTTTTCTCTTTGTATTGTTTTACATGCGGGTAAATGAACGTTTTAAACATAATTTTTTCCTGGGAATTTCTCATAAAAAGAAAATGATATCTAATACTCCGCTCCCACCCCATCTGGTTTCACACCCTGAAGTGGAGTTAGTCATTAATCTTCAGATAGATGTTTCAAGCAAATTATTTCATTCATGTAAGACATTTCCTATATTATGTCTGTGACTGTATGTAAGCAGCTGTACTGTTTAATATAGTTAGTTTTTCTTTTTTTCTTCCTTGTGTGGAATCATTTGATTGAATGAAGCTTTCCCACAAACAGGGCACACCAGACAGCCAGTTTTAGGCCAGTTGAATTCTGCAAACGATGAAATGGCTGAAGTGCGCGGATCCGTGTGAACAGGTGTTACATGCTTCACGGAGAAGAGTTTGAGAATATCTAGTTTTCATGAGGCTCTCGTCCTTCTCATATTTTCTGAATGTACATAGATGATAAAGAAGCATTGATTTGTTGCAAGAAGCAATCAGACAATTTGTTTTCCGGCACATGACCATGGGAAGGGAGCGTTAATTCTCCGGTGTTGTTATCCAGTTTCAGCATCTTGGATGTGACTCGGTTTGTGGGGAGGGTGTGTCATACAGTTGTTTTCACCAACTGGAAGTCTCCATATTGTTGATTGAAGGCGTGG
>OMNM01023928.1:1508-17288 GCA_900302745.1 Parablennius parvicornis | reverse complement strand
TTCTTTTGGTTTGTTTTTTTTTTTTTTTTTTTTTTTGGAGATCGGAACAGTAGTTGTTACATGTTACAGGTTCATATTTGTCTCATTTGAATTTTGACGGTTTGGTCATGTTTATGTGTTGGCTGCACCACAAATTATCGATTGCTGTAACTTTCTTTATCATGACTTGTGGGTCAAACCTTTTAAAACAAAAAAAGAATTGAAATACTTCATTTTTATGGGTAATGAATTTTAAATGTTTGCAGCTGATGATATGCCCCCATATTCAGTTGAACAGTACAATTTTTCTTATTTGCTGAACACTTCAGACAAAGCGCTAACGCAACACTGGGCTATGGTCACACCGTTATCGGCTGTGAAGTACTTTTTATGGAACATACGTTCAATGGTTTGTCTTCATCTGTTATTTTCTCTCTCGTTTGCTCATCTTTTGTCAGCACAAGACATTGATTGCATTAAATCAATCTTTCCTGTACATACACCTATGGTTAAGAACTCGTTCCCTACCCAAGTACCATAGACACAAACAAGGCCATCTATTGTTGCCATAGTAACCATCACTTGCTGTCTAATGTCTCTTTGTCACAATGCCGAAGGAGAGGGATTAGCACTAGTGCGGCTACAGGCAAACATGGCTGCTTTAGTTCTATATGCATTACGCACAGAGGGGCCATCTCTGTTTGAACCTCATAGGCACTTTTGGACAAATGACACCAAACTGCTGTTTTTCTGCAATATTTAGCATTTTGTCAGTAATTACACTGAAACTCTGACATGCTGAGATGTCACTGGATTTAAAATCCTATGCGGACACTCTCACAATGTATCATCAATCATGTTTTTGAACTAATGCTTATGTAAAGTGGATATGTTTGCGTCATAGGTTTTCCATTCTATAGTGTACTGATAATAGAAACTCATCCATGGACCACCTTGCATCTGTGAAACAGCAGTGTTCATAATTACCACATTCGATTCCCATCAATTTTTCAGCAGTTGGTGCAGAAACTATTGGTGATGTAATCTAAATATTGACAGTAAACTTAGAAGGAGAGTTGAATAGGGTTAAGGTCAACCTCTCAGTTAAGAGATTTGTCCACTTGACCTACTCACCAAACAGAATGCCAATACTCTCCACAAAGGCTTGATTCAGTGGCAATGACTTCAGGTTGTAATGCTAGTCAATTTGTTATATATTCTAAGCCCAGCAGAAAGGCATTTTGCTGTTGGGGAGAATTCGTTATTGAAAGTGGCTGAAGGAAAGGGAAATGTGGTCATGATCACTGATAGAGTTCCAACTATTTTCACTGGTGACGGAACACTCATTTGAATATCCGTCAAACATTCATATGTTCATCTTGTAAACAGTGCTTATTACTAAAGCTGATATTCAAGAATAAAGACACAGATATAATTTTAACCCCCCCCCCCACACAGATATCAAAGAACTATGCTGAATGATTTACTCTGCTGGTCTCAGAGGGTGGTATTGCCTCTTTCATTTGAAATGTGTTCTTGCAAATGGTTTGCGTAATTGCTCTTCTAATTAGCTGCAATATTTGATCTCTATTACATGTAGAAAACCTTTAGTTGCAAGCTATTTCCTTTTCTCACAGGTAATACAAATTCCTCCAATGTTGTCAAGGCCAAGTATCAACAGTCTTCATTTGAAGGCATTTCTACTTGATTGGCCAAGGTGTTGCATAATTATCACATCACGTCTAACTTTGGAACAGGTTGTCCTTATATTATCTCCAAGTGTACTTGTGGCTACATGGTGAAGAATTAACAGATGGAATGTTGACTAATTGGAATTAAAACATCCCTTCCATCATACTGTTAGAGTGAGCTGCCAAGATCCCAACCCAACATTTGTAGTGGTAATGTGGTTTAAAAAGTGATCTCAAATCACCTTAAAAGATAACCTTGATCTAAAATAAGATCAATAAAAAGGACAGGTAGTCTATCCATTACAGGGCAAACAAAGAGGTGAACTGTAATACACAATAACAGTCTCAACTCAACACTGTAAAGGGTCACCAGTTAGCCGGAAATGGCTGTTTTGGACTGGGGAAGGAAAATAGTACACAAAAAAAAACGAACTTTAAAAAGGAATTCCACAAAACAAGGCCCCCAAGTCAAATCGATACTCAAGCTGGGGACATTCTCAAACCAAGGCACAATTTACTGAAATATTTGTCTCTACTGTGGAATAATTTGAGATTCTTTTTGAAACCTTGCATCATTTTTCAAGAGATCCATAATATTTGAAGACTTTACAGAGGCCCTCAGATCTTTGCATGATTTTCAGGGAGCACCAGCAGTATGTTATGTCTTTTGGCAAAAAAGGTGGAACTGACGATGTAGGCGGAGCCAAGCATCTATTGGAAGGCGCAGGAGGTGACGTGGGAGAACGGAGGAAATGGGTGGCACAGCTGAATGCAGCTCATGAGCGGTGCTCTTTTTTTTTCCCCTTCCAAGCTGTTTCTATGGTTGTGACAGAAGTTTTTCCTCATTTATTTATTTTTTTTTTTTTGGGTGGGGTGGGTTTGGTGAAAACCCTCCAATGAACATAGACTTCAACTTTGCAGATCTTCCCTGCTTGTGTGTTTTGTCCTCCTGAGCCTCTGCATTGTTCCTTCTCTGCTTGCCTCGCAACAATCTCAAACCACACACTTCAGTCTTAAAGACAATAAGGCCTTAAACATCAAATGATTTAATAGGACAAGTCCCACCTTTCTCTCATTGATGAGCTTCTAATCTGTGACACTTCACCCAGAAGGACACTGAGAAATCAGTCGACTCAAATTCAAAAAATGTGTTTGATACACACCACAACTCTTTGTAAGTTGGACCAAGACCACAAAGAAGGGAACGAGATCGTGTATTTTTATGGTTTGTCAAATCAAGTTAAAGAAAAGAAAAAAAAAAAGGTAAGGACCACAACACCATGGGAAAAACAAGGTCATAAACAAAATAGGCCACGGTCCATTTAGATTAAGAACATAACATTCTAGCATTCTGGCACAAACGCCTCCAGAAACAATTAGGTATAAGACACTAGAATCAGCAATGGAAATGACTGCAAGCAAAGCTACAGGGCAAAATAAATAAATGAAGAAAAGAACATACATGAACGCACAATATGACACAAAAACAGAAATGAATAAATTATGATGTAGACCGCAATGCGAGTCCTGACACGCACATCATGCAGTCATGGGTTTTAACACATGACATGGCATGTTTTGCTGTGATTTTTTTATTTATTTATTTTTTTAATACGTAGACGTGGTCTATCATTTGATGATTAAATTGTCTTGGGTGCACTCGAAGAGGCCTTTCAAGAAGCAATGTTCAAACAACTTCATTATTTGCATACCAACTGTAATGTTTGAATTAAGTAATTATTGTTGTCATCTCAATTATTCTAGCTTGATAACTCGTCTCTGGCCTTAACATAAAGCAGAAGGCTTTCAGATTTCACTGTTGGACTTCTGACTGACCTCTATGTTTCATTTCAAACTTCCTATAAACACCAAAATGAAATGGGACAGATCTAACATGCAGTCATGTTAGATCCTTCCATTAACGTTCTTTGCAATAACACATTTTAAATAATTGATTACCCACTGCTTGAAGATCCTGCTCAATAAAGGAAAATTCTCTTTTT
Source organism: Parablennius parvicornis (assembly GCA_900302745.1). Classification (NCBI taxonomy): domain Eukaryota; kingdom Metazoa; phylum Chordata; class Actinopteri; order Blenniiformes; family Blenniidae; genus Parablennius; species Parablennius parvicornis. The sequence continues at coordinate 13,615 of OMNM01023928.1, read as the reverse complement.
AAATGATTGAATGAATCTTAGATGAGTATCCCTCCTCTTAAGACTATCATTCTATTGGACAATGAGATCTTGTATAAGTTCATGATGCCAAGAGATGCTGGAATTAGTAACCATGGCACCAAATCACTGGAGAGAGTTCAGCTCCCATAATAAAAAGCCCTGGTTTTCCATAGTTCCAGGACAGCTTGAAACTGGAAATACCCACTTCTCAAGGGGACTCTGCAGCTTATATGTTAATAATAAGTCTGAGTGTTTTAATTAATGTGGCCATGTGTGTTGCGTGAAGAGTGGGGGTTGTATGTGTTTTTTGTCGGAGGTGGGGGTTGTTCGGTCTGATGACTTGCATTGTTTTATCTCATGTAATGTATTTTCACATCTCGTTTGCTAAAGAGATTAAACAATTTGTGGTCTCAGTAAGACCTCCTGAAGAAGCAGCCTGAATGAAAACGTTGCCCTTTACAACATTAAATTCACACTGTGCCGTGCAGGATTTTCGAATATGCGCATATTTTAAAAGGCAAGCATGTGTCCATCAGCATCCTATCTCCAGGTGAGTCAGATTTTACATTGAAATACTGGATCCTTGACTTCCTGCCAGAATATAAACCTACTTCTGTAGAGTCAAATGGAGCTATCTGGAGGGGGAACCATTCTCACGTAATTCGACACTTAAGGGACCAGACGGACCTCATAGTTAAATAAAATGTAAAGGTTCATTGGTATGTCTCCGTGTCAGTCTGGAGGTAGAAATAGCTGATGGTTCTTGATCTCATCCTTCCCTGGGAGGTGTGTGTGTGTGACAGAAGACGGGAGGCTGGGTGGGAAGCAGACAGTCCTCTGAGGCAACTCTTCTCCGCAGCGTTCTTCTAGAAAGGTCACTTGTGCTTTCAGATAAATAAAACAACACCTGGCTCTTGGAGAAGCTGCAGGCTCCACGCCAATTCCTGCAGAGAGACAGGGGTCCCAGGTGCCAGGCACAGCAACCACTTCGAGCTGCCTGAGGCTGAACATTACACCTTTATCCTTAGGACGGGCTTACCATGGATACGCCTGGCAAAAGCTCTCCATTAGCTCTGACTGCAAAGAGCTTACAACTGCAACATGTTCACCGATAAAAATTAAACATTTTAATCAGAGCAGAATATAAAAAGAAGGCTCTGGTGTCAGTGCCCATTCCTTGGATTTAACAGTCTTCTCTGTAATTGCTAAGCATCAATAAGACTGCACACACAAATGCCAGTCAGCGGATAGAGAAAGGCCTCTTGTGGGATCAAGATGAATTAAGTCTTGGTCATACTCCACACTACAACCTTTCATTCCTACAACTGCCAGAGATGAGTATGTACAACATATAATTTACTTGTGCACTGAAATTTGTTTTTATTCTACAATGAACAAAATAGAAAAAAGTTCCATATTCATTGTGTGTGAAGTATGAGAGTGACTGTCTGTTTTTCTTTGCTCCTTCTTCAATACAGTCTGTTTATTAGTTTCCAATGGTTTTCCACATGTAATATTGATTCTTGTATAAGTTTTTTAACAAGGAGAAGCAGTAGTGCCACAGAAATACGCAGCTGCAATAAGATGCCTTCGGCATATTTACCACTGCCAAGGAGGTTATGTTTTTGACAGGGTTTGTCTGTCTGTCTGTCTGTTAGCAGGATTACGCCAAAACTCCTGACGGACTCTTCCTACAAAAATTCAGAAGATGTGTCTTGACCCAGCTTCGATTCCATCAAATTTTTGAGAGTGACCCAGATAACCATCTGGATACAAACAAATATCAAAAATGTAAAGATACTGTTTTTCCCCTTTACTTATCATTAAACCGTTTCCAAAAAAAATCATATCTCTTTGAGATCATATCTGATTGACTTGTAAAAATTCAGTGATCTGTAGGTGCAAAATTTCATCCGGATCAGATCCAGAATGAGGTCAGGAAAAATTCCAGAAGTTAAAATTGGAAACCCCAATTCAAAGTTTCCAAAATCATAACTCATTGAATTTTGTTTCAATTCTCTTGAAATTGTGTCATGTATATTTGGAGGATCATTGCCCTGAATTGTGCCAAATTTCGTCTGGATCTGATCCAGATTAGCGATATGGCGGCACTTTGAAGTTGGGAAATTTGAACACTGAAACGCCATTTGGTGGAGGTCTGCGCTCTCAGTGCTTTTCTCGTTGTAGATTAAGATTACTTAGTGGTTGTTCACATTTTAAATGTAAGTACTTAAAGCAATCTTGGTAAAAACCAACTGTTCTGGTATGAGACAGCAGTGAAGGAGCAAGAGAGAAAAAAGTAAACGTGAGAAGGAGAGCTGTTGATAGAAAGCGACCACACACATGAATTCAATTGGGCTGGTCCGTCAACCCCGTCATTGGAGCCGCCATGCATGTAAAGGCATCATTTCTTTGTGCGCAATCATTACTCTGGACAAAGCAATAGCATTCAGACTTTGAAAAAAGATCAACAGCGTGCAAAGCAATGAACGGATAACAAGAAACAAAAACCAATAATGGCAAGCAGAGGGTGACCTAACGGAATAAATCGCAAAGGACCTGTGTGTGTGTGTGTGTGTGTGTGTGTGTGTGTGTGTGTGTGTGTGTGTGCAAGCAAGCGTGCATGCATGGTTTCATGCGTGACTGTGTGTATGTATGTGATTAAACCACAAATAATGACTTGTATGTAAATACGTTTCATCACTTATTTGATGAGGTTCTGTGTTATTAAAGAGCTGAAGGCATCTGTAATTAATTTGATGGTCGGTCTATAAAGGTCTACTCAAATTTAACAGACTTTTTTTTTTCCCCTTTGTGGGCCATTATTGTGGATTTATTTCAAAGTAATAAAATAATTTATATTCCTAAAAACACCATTACCAGCGCATATATTTGGACAGACCACACACATGCATACGACAACAAACCAACAGCTCACCATCATTCAAACCAAATCGGCGTAATGTGTCTAGGATATCTATCGAATTAAAACCAAAATAGCTTCATTATGCCATGGTATTAAATTCATAAGGGTCCTCCTGGAATGGGTTCTAAAGGTTGCAACTCCAATACATAAGTCCTTAGTTGGTGTTGGTAATGAAAACGGTGGCGAGAGGCACTACCTAACCACAATAGCAGATGGATTTTAAACTCCTCTGAAAGCTGGTGACTGTCTATAGCATATGATTCACATCATTTTCATATTGAATCATTAGTAGTGTAAATATCAGTCCATGAAAACATATTTCAGTCTATCCAAACTGGGGTTGTTGTTTGAACAATGTCTGAAATATGCCATTTAAATCTTCATTGTCATGATTTGAGCTTGATGTTCAACTACTTCTATATAACAGCCTGATGTAATTAACTGGGAAAAACTGGTTTTCAATATTGGACACGGAGTGGGTAAGGCATTCCTCATTCTATTTGAAAAAGAAAAAAAAAAAGGAAACAGCATTCATTCAATGATGTGATTCTTTAAGCTATTTCCAGTATGTGCAGATTTCTTCATTACTTTAGAAGCTTTTTATTCATGATCCAATAAGACATTGCTAATGTCTTATTGGAACAGAAGTTCTTATGAATTAGCATAGCAAAGCCATTCTCTGTCAGTTTTGTAAAGTTTTAAAACGCATTTCAATCCACGTTTTTCAGACATTACAGCAGTAAATATAACATCAGGTAGATGTACTGTGATACAGGCCCCTGTTTACTGAACAATGGTGCTCAGGGCCACTAAAAGCACAAGTTTTTGAAAACATCTCCAGAGGACGCGAACATACACTTGGTTCAGAGGTACTATGAGCATGCCAAACCTGTAGGGGGCAGTATTATGGGAAGCATGAAGGCATAATAGCCAATTATAATCCTGGAAAAAAAAAAAAAAATGTTTGTTGGCTTCAGGGTTGATGGGAAATAAAACCATGACATGCAAGAAACACTCATGAAAAGACTCCCATTAAATGTCTACTTTTAAACACAAAAACGTAAAACACAATAAATAGAGTAATGCATGCTGCGAAAGTTAGAACACACATAAAACAGCCCCTGTGAAAACTGACTCCGTCCCATCAGTGGCTGAAGTTCATTGCATTAGTCCCAAACAATGACTCTTTTTCCGTCTCCTCACTTTGATCATATCCTCTTGCCATCTTGATACAACATCAGAAAATCTCTATTGATACCTGAAAGCTTGAATTGATGCTACTTGCTTATTTAGCAACTATGTTGAATTGCTTCTGTGTGGAAGCATCAACATCTTTGACGTTTCATGTTCAGAGGCTGAAAGGTAAATCACTATTGATAATGTTGTTATAGGCTCCCTGCTTTGGAAAAACACACTTCCTGATATTGCCTCCAACAATGCCAATCTCATGTGACCTCCAGATTTTATGTGACAGAGGTCGTGAGGAAGAAGGATTTGCCTCCTCAACAGTCAGATCAAAAAACCCTTGCTCCACATGGTTTACTTTCAAATTGTTTAGACTGTTTAAATGATGTGTGTTGTCAGTTTATAAAACGTGCCGTGCCATATCCAATACAACCACGCCTTCAATAAATCCTACCCTCCATGATGCTTATCATTCTCTGTTGATACTGTGGTAGAAAGCTGTTGATTCAGTCATGTAGTCCAATCAAAGGAAGCTATGAACCAATGTGGTGGGCAGTTCTTGTTTTGTTTGTTTTATTCTTTTGTTGAGGTGGTTTATAAAAGTGGTTCATGAACAAACACTCAAGAATTACAACATACAAGCCCGCACATGTGCATAAAGGCACTTGTGCGTGCTGAACATATTGAAGATGAAAAGGCAGTGTGTGCCGTTACCGGGACACCTAATCATAACTAAGATTTTCCAACAATGTACAAATTTTAAAGCAAAAATGTTTGTCTTCATTCGGGACCTGAGCAGTGCCAGTTGCTTTACATCATTCGACATATGAGTGAAGTTTAAAAGGTTAAAAGGCAAGGACATAGCAGCTTAGAGACACACTGTAAGATCTCAGAATCAATCCCTCAAATGCAGTCCGAGTCATTTGTGAGAGGCCACTATAGGGACGACATAGCTTAGAAACAGTAGCTACTACCAAATGGGAAGGTGCTATATTAAATGTGTCTGGAAATGAAGCTGGAGGAGGCTGGAAAGACATAAATTTGAAAATACGAAGAAATAGGCAGGAAGCTTCCTCAGGATTGCACCTTGATGATAACAATTGAGAAGTTGGAAATACAGAAATGTTTCAGCCCTTTATACTTTGCCAGGTAGGAGATTTCTTGAATCTTGCCTTAAGAGCCAACTGGATTTACTTCATGTCTTCAGATTGTTTCATCTCTCATCCCAATGGCCTCATCAATTCTGACCGCCCTGTCTGGGAACAGTCTGTCTCTTTTTGGAAGAGGGACAAACTCAACTTTTTAAACAGTTTATGTTGTCTATATCTGGTTTCTAATCAGTATTTTATTTTTTTTATCCCAGCCCTCTCTCCTCTCTCCTCCCATTAACCTTAATGAGAAACTAGCTTTAAATAATTTAAGTGTAGTTAGATTGTACTAAGTGATGGTCACTTGTGTCACTTGCCATAACTGATAAAGAGAAACTTAAACATCTGACAGCATAATGGATGGCTACATCTTACAAGGCCCCAATTCCCTCAACCCATAATGTACCATGATACCTGAACACAGGTTCAGTCCTGCATAGAAACTGCTCCAGCAGCAGAAAGACACGGAAGAAACTGTAATGGATATGTCAATAAGGCCAGAGTGTAAGCTGCTTCACTTGGGAGCTACCCTGCTGTACTAAGGAGTGCTTTTAGCCGTTTGTGGGAAGCAGTTCTAACATATCATATCAAGACATTCTTAGCACAATGTGCAAACCAGCTTTAAAACAGACAAATACCCTTGATAATGATGCATTTGCAACACATGCTAAGTTTGCATTTGGGCCAGCGAAGGCTAACACTAACACAAGCAGTGTAATTGGAAAGGTTACATTTTACTCTTTTTTTGTGATAGATGGTGTATACAGAACTCCTCTTGTTATACGCCGTGGTTTCAGAGTAGAAACGTAACTAGGGTTGAAATGATCACACCCTGTAGTTTGCTTTATTAACACACACTGCACCACTGAAGAATTCCACATCATAAATAACGCAGCTGAATTTTAACAGGATGCAACTTTTGCCATTGCCGTCTAGGCTTTTTGATTTATAGGGAGATCCAGCAGTAGACCCAGGTCCCTGCTGAAAATGTAAGCTTTAATGTAATAATTCACTGTGAACTTAACAGAGATATATAATGCAAGGGGACACTGATGGTACCCTAAGGTACAGACTCACTTTCTATGTGTACTGCATGTATTTCTGAGGTAATTCTCATACCATAAACAACATTTTCATAGAACGGTTCTTCTGCACTATTAATATGTACATTAAGCAAATATACTTAATCGAGCAATGTGAAAAAGTGAAAATACCATGGTCGGATGTTCAGCGCATTTTACAATTCATCAAACATCTACTATGTCAAGATGAGAAAGACCGTCCTTTATTCCACCAAATGGCAAATTACAAAACTCCAATTCTGTTTACTGATGGAAGACCCCCAGGGTCTTGTCATAGCAAAGTTCATCTTCAGTCATCTTATACATATTAGTAGAATGAGCGAAGCGGCGCACTAGATATTGTTCAGGGACTATGTGCAGGTTGGTTTAGCTTTGTGATCTTCTTTGTTTAACCCTTAATTAGATCTATTTTTTATTATGGTTATTATCGTTGCACCAATATTACCTAAAGCAATTTGCTGTATATGAGCAGAGGGAGTTCCTTGTTGTATGAGGTCTACTTGAACCAGTGTTGATGGTAGTGATCGATCAGATTACAATACTGTTGGTGTGCCAAATTATTATTATTACTTGATTGTTCAGTGTGGATGTATATTTCAATGCAGGCAAGTAAAGGGCGATGCTTGTCAATAGTTAATGTTTGTTTTTCATATTCTGTGGGAAAAAAATACTCTCGAAAAGTATATGTGCATTTGAAAGCAGAGTGAACTGCCTTTGCGATAAACTACCGTCAGGAGAATTTCCTCGTAAAACCTCAGGAGACAGAATACACAGGAATCTAACGTTTCACAGTGTTATGTGTAAGAGTAAAACCATCAGGCTCTGTGACTTCATCCTATGGCTTTCAGCATGGTCATTCCTGGAGCTACTTCAGTATAACAGCAGTATTTCCTCTTGGATGCTACAAGATTTGGTACTTGCCAAGCTAATGAATTAGAAATCCTGGTCTTCTGGGGTTTGACGAACGATGCACAATACTTGTTCTGGTCCAGTCATTTGTTTGAACATAATGTCACAGTGTTCCTCTCACATTTCCTCTTGATATCTGACACTACGATGCTAATGTGTCTTGGTCGCTGTTTCACAGATAAAGACGCTCAATCCTCCCTTACACTGAAGTGAATATGCAGCCATTGTTTTCCATGTAATGGCAGGAGAAAAACGACTTAATGCAACACTTAGATAAGAAAAGGCATTTTCTTTGTACCCAAATACGTGAGTTTCACTATTTTGAGGGTGAGCCTGATTTAAATGCCAAGATTCAGATTCAAAGACTGTATTCCTCCCCCAAGGCAGTCACGAAACAATCACAAACCTTCAAACATTCAGGCACCATGTCAGAAAACAAATCAACTATGGGAAATAGGGTTTCAATTGCCATGCCATGCATATACCATGCAGGGATAACTGCAGTCTATTGAAAAAAACTCCCCCCAAAAATGAAAAGGAGTAGACAAACAGCTTTCACCATCTTCATCCTAATTATTTTAGTGAAGGACACTGCATCATAATCACTGCTGTGCTGACAGGAGCAGAAAACCATCAACCTTGAAATCAATGGATGGTATTATATAGCCTGCTCTACACGTCATTATTATACACTGGAGTTATACAGGTGCGTTTATGGTAAAATCAATAACACCATCAGTTCAATTTACTTTAATTAAAGGCATTCAGGCAATTTGTTCAATAAATATTTCTTATATGACACTTCCCAAGAGATCCTCTACATTCAAAGCGGCTTTCAAAGTAGGTGTTGCTGTAATATTGTCGAAATTATGACATTCTCATGTTTTAGTATCAACAAAACTCTCTCACCAAATCTGTGTAGATGATAGGTGATAGGTGTTTTTATCTACTTGTGCAGTGAATGAACATTGTTCTCACTGATTGCTTGGTGCTGGATTTATCATTTGTCATGGAAACTGAATCTTAGTCTTTTAGCCCTGTGATGGACTGTCAAGCTGTCCAGGTATATACGACTTCCTACTGTTAAATATGTTCAGAGTTCTTCTGTGACTTTTGGCAGTCTTATAATGTTATCACCTGTTACACTGCAGATTTTTTATAAACTGAAGGTTTTCCCATATTATGTATGTGGACGAAAACCTCCCATATTGACGTGGATGAAGAATGTGGACATGGTCCAGCATTTTACCTCATTGGGAATCTGCTAACTATTGTTTAGGTGCAGTATTGGTGTTGCACATCATTTTCTGCCGCCTTTCCATCGGTTGTTAGGAGCTGTAGCTCACTGCAGCAGTCACACTGTGCTGTGCTGTATAAAGGAGGTCGTGCAATTTCTGACACTCTCTGAAGATTATTTCAGGCTTTTCCGTGTTTGCGCAACCGTGACAACCACCATCCGTGAATCCCTCTCCCAGTACAATATGAGATCACAAACGGCCAAATTGCAAAGTGAATGACCACCTTTATGTGGATGTCAGCAGCTTTTCAAAAAAAAAAAATCAACCCTCCAAATAGACTATTTAAGAATACAAGATTCCTCAACCAAAATGGCTATGCCTATTTTGAGGCTTTCAGTTTTGTCATTTAGTCACAGAATGATTATAGTTTAATTTAACACAGCACTAAAAACTGCATTCAACACACCATACATTTGGCAAAGTTGCTCTTTGTTTGTCCAGACTATACTCTATAGCAGCAGTCATCGCTCATTAGGAAGTCTTGATAAGATGTTTGGCTCAAGATTACTTTGACCACAAAAATATGTTAATCACAGCATGAAAGTTACACATAGAGGGTAAATTTAAGGTTCCGTGTTAACAAGAAGAGAAAAATAAAATGACAAAAAATCAAAACCTCAGGGCTCAAGAATGTATCTGTTTACACTTTCTATTGAAGTTGGCCAATGTTATATTGTTTCCTTTATCTAATGAAAGACTAGTTTCCTTTATCCGATGAAAGACATGTGGTGAACTGTGGTCCGTAGTGTAATAGCCACATGCTGTGTTCACTTGCCAACAACCCCTATCCACTCCATCCAGTGTATTTGTCCTTGTGGCACTTCAATCATCAGTGCCAACGAACAACATCACAGTTCTCTATAGCACACTTGAACAGCAGCCAGCACCGCACATCTGATTATTTAGCAAATACGTAACACTCAATTTAAGTAACACTTTTAATGGCATTTTGCGAGTACAAACACAATGTTGATACTATTTTACACCTCCCACAGCATGTTCAGTTGCAGTTAGATACATATGCTACGTCTGACATGCAGCACGGGGAAATCCATTAGTAGTTTTTGCTGGTGGTGTTGAAACTCTGTGGGATGGCAAATCACACGGCGCACACATCAATCAACTCCGCCCTTTCTGAGTTGAACAATGACTTTATTTTGCACATCAGGAAGTCGTCTCTGTATTCAGCAGCTGCAGTGACAGTGATTTCCCCTGACGATCCGCGAGAAGTTACAGAAAGGAAACCGTGTGATTAGCAAAGACGTGGTGACTGTGTGCACCTAAATTTGAAGGGAAGACGCGACTGCAGATACTTTGCAAATCCTTTTCTTATATTTTTCATTCCAAATCCAACTGCCAATTTATTTACTATGTCTGGATATTTGTGTACGTGTGTAGATACCAGTATTGTGTAAAGTTAAATGTTTTTTTTTTTTTTTTTTTTTTTGTAGCAGCAGATGGGGAATTAGCAAAGGAATCATTCAACAACACAAAAACATTTCTATTCACCACACTAAAAGGATCTGGGGCTTTGTTTACTTGCTGGAATGTCGCTAATGAACAGAGATTTATTACAATTAGGCCTATCTACTGCTAAAACACAAATGTAAATGATACAAGAGAAAAAAAAACGCCTCCAAAATGATGTGTTCTTATTAAAAATGAGACATGAGAAACTTCTGAGGGTTTAAAAAATTGACTATTTGCTGGGCTGCTTTTTGCAGGTGAATGTCAGAAGGATGTTTTCAAAGGTGAAAGCGAGGATCAGGGTTCAGGCCGCATTCTTATGGTTGTTGTCAACAAGGTCGTGGCAGTGGCAAAGTGTTTGTACCATTGTTGTGCAGCCCAGCTGTGAAGTTTTATTCTGTGAGTTTCGAGGGGAACCCCAGCGGAGCCGAGTTGTGTTCAGGGCCCGTTGGCATATCTCCCAAAGCTTCTGCATGGTTGATATAGGGCCAAGCTATTTGCTATGACAACTCCTTATTAAAATCTAGTGCATTTGTCCTTTCCCTCCCTCGGCTCATCTCTCCTCTTCATGTTTTTTTTTTCCTTTTTTTTTCACCCTTCTATGCTCCACACTACCTCCCCCACCCCAACTGTAGGATGGGTAGAGGACTAAAAGGAGGACATAAATTCACTGAGTAGCTCCAGGCAAGGTCTTCATCAGAAGCTCATTTCTCACCATTTTACCTAAAGTCAGCAGTATGCCTGTATAATTATAGTTAAATAGTTTTTACTGAATGCATCTCAAGGATTCTTGCGCTCCCTAACCATTGTCAAGTTATTTTGCACAATACGTGGCTCAAAAGAGAGGAATTACTCAGCTAATTTATGACAGATGAACTATGTCTGCAGAGAATGAGATGGAAGAGAAAAGAAAAAAAAAAACCTTTATTGCATTAAACATGAAATGGAGTCATTATGTAGAATTGTAATGAATTATAAAAGTAGCGTACAGTCACTATGCGAAACATGCTTTGAATACTGCATGGCTACCAAAACTGATGCATTTGTTCACTTGTCTGCAACAAACATTTGTCTTTAACTTTAGAGAACAGACACGCATGACCCAAATGCCTCACTGATGAATTGCATATTAAATAATTCCTCGACTGTATGAAAACTGAAACACCTGCATGTGAGGCTTCCCCCTTTGGAGCTGATAACTTTGCACACAGTCATTGTCCTTGTTCCATTAGTAATCACAGCCAAATGAAATATTCATTCAGTATTTTTAACCAGTAGCTATTAGAGCCGTGGGCTAGCATGTTCTGTCTTGAAGGTCTAATCAATTGAACAAATACTAACAGTGAACAGGACAGTGCTTATATACTGCATGTTTGACTGACTCAGCCTCTTGCTCTGAAGCACCAGTGTGTGTGTGTGTGTGTGTGTGTGTTGAAGTGTGACTTTGCAGTGATTAATGTCCTGCGTCTCCACTCTGTGAGAGGGAGATAATACAAAAGGCTGTGGCCTTTGTGTTCTTGGTTTGTGTTAATGCCCGCACCTATCAAGAGATTTTAAAAGGCCCATACAATCACATTTGCAAGCATGCGTTCATGGATAGGCTGCAGTGACCAAGGGTGACAAAAGAGAAAAAATAAAAATGACGAAACATTGTAAAATATCACCTTCTTAAATTACATTTCCCTTTTTTTTTTTTTTTTTTTTTATAAATTCATTGGCATTGCATTACTTGCATGTTTTCAGATAAAGATACATTTTTGTTGCACTATGAAGACGCATGCTTGTATGCTTTTTATGAAGCTTGTCGGCTTTTATTAGAGGAATGTTTTCTTTTTTATTGACAAGTCTACAGTCCTATCTATTTATCACTCCAATGTAATTTGTTACTGATGATAGTTATAGTGATAGTTAAATGTTACTATGTTACTCCTGGAAGTAATAGCATATCAGAATTCAAAGTGCAAGTCTTACACAGTGTCCAAGTGTCCTTGTACAGTAATATGCAACAAACATAATGGCGTAAACATTTCTTGAAATATATAGTGGCAATCACGAATTTGTGATTTTTTTTTTTTTTTTTTTCAATGACATT
>OMNM01023926.1:29619-40084 GCA_900302745.1 Parablennius parvicornis | reverse complement strand
CAAAGTGCTTGGTAATGTCAACAAAGAGCTGAACTAATAGCCACAGAGAAAAGTAAAGACTTTAAACTGTAAAATGTAAATCATATCTGTCAAAGCACTTTTTGTAAACATGAGAACTTATTATGACTGGGTTTTCACAGTTAAGAGAAAAAAAAACTCGATTTAAAATGCATATGAAAGGATTGAGTAGTGAGGAAAATTATTATTATATTTGATAGCCAATTATGTCTTTTAAAGTAATTCAAAGTTGAAAAATGTACATATATGCAATAGTACAGGCACACCAAAATACCACTTGTTCACAATAATGTCAGCATTCGTAAGTAGTCACTTCTCTTCAGCCTTATTGTCCTTACTCTTGCAAACCTTTCTTTGCAAACACAAACAAAATATCTGGAAAATAAAAATTACGAGCCATTTTGTGCAATTGTTAGGTTCAGTTCACAATTGACCAGTATCGTGTTTCATTCGTACTGTAAAGCTCACAGACATTTCCCCTGGAAAACGTCTGCTTTTGCTGCAAGTGCATTCCAGTTTTGTGAAGGATTTTGCATGCACTTGACTGTACGTGGCCTGGAAATGACAATATTTTTCCAATAAAGCTTCATCTCTTGTGCATCCCTCTACAGGAAACCCAAACAAAGCCCCCCACCACAGCGGATGGGTTCGAGGTCATCGTAGAGATGGTGGAGGATACGCCAAGGAGATGCCCAAGCACATCACCGGTAAAGCCGTCCTATCAGAAACAGACTCTTTACTGCCTCCAGCATTTGTCTATTGACAGAAGCAGTTTATATTCAAAAGGGGAAAAGGCAGGTCTTTCCCTGATGTGTCCTCAGTCCGTCACAAGGAGACAAAACCTTCACAAGACGTCTCAAGACGTACATTGAGGGGTTCAGGGACATCCTGAGATTTTCATTTTCTGACCATGTCAGACAGTCACACTGCTCGTCATCACAGTCTGTTGTTTACAACCAATAGAAATGCAACAGAAAATGACATTACTATCCAAGCCATCTCTGTTTCAGATTCTGCGAAGAGGTTAAATGATGTTTCATGTCTCCATTCTCAGTCTACTTCCATACTACTCAAATGTTTCCCCACTTCAATTAAATACTCAAAGAGCCAAAGCTCCATTCTTTTTTCAGTTTCATTTCCTTGAAGACTGTTTTTGTACATAGTTAATGTGAAAGATAATTTTGTTGAGTCAGTGAATTTCAATGTTAGCTGTGCTTCAATGTTGACCTGATTAAATTTGTCTTAAATATAAACGGGTCAATCTGATCATATTTACACAGTCCGATTTAAATTTTGACTGTATTGGAGGAGGTGGTTTATTCTGGGTTTTGATCCAATCATGGTCCCTGTAAACAGTTGGTCCGATACGGAGGTTTGTCTGTGACCTTAGTTCAGCTAATGTCACGACGTGACCACGTACACACACTGGTGTTTAGAAAGAAAGAGGACGAGTGGTAGGTGGGATATGCGACAGCACGATTCGTGCCACATCGCACACAAAGCCGTCCCGTCTCTTCTCCTCCTGATTATAATTTCACCAAGAGAAGGAATCTTTCATGTTGCAATTTCAAGAATAATATTATGCACCATGAGCATAATAACTCTGGTTAATTCCAGTTTTGGTGCTGGTGGACTTCTGGGTAAAGCCGGGTGTGGGATTCTGTGCGCATGTCACGCACCGCTAACATCACAGGTCACATGTAAACTGGTACAATATTCCGATAATTTTATTCAGTGTTCATGTCAACGGGCCAATCTGACCCTTGACTGTGTAAACTCTGCTAGTGTGTAGTTTAATCTACTACCAAATCTCAAATCAGATTAGCAAAAAAGGTGAAAATCTCAAATGTTTTTTGTCTGCCCTGTTTCGATCTTGGCGTCTCCTGCGGCGTCTTAACCCCTCACAAGTGTATTCTTGTCCAAACTGATGCACATGATCAAAGAGTACATCCAATAATTTAACTTCTCTCTTCACTGGAACTTTAGTACAAACAAAATTCACTTTTGTATAATTGATGTTATAGATGGCATCAAATGCTCTTTGGTGAATATTCTGTGTTTTTGAGTTATTTCTGCATGTTAAAGCCTGTACTGTCGGCTTAATGAAGCGTGAATTTCAGTCTGGCTAACTCTCCCATCTCTCCCTGCCCAGCCGGAGGTTTTGCCAGAGCCAGGGCCGCAGAGGTGAGTGCCATGCTGAAGGCCGTCACCAAGACAACGGGCAGCAGCCACGTTTTCGGAGCTCTCCCCAAACACATGAGGAGGCGGGCAATGAGCCACAGCACCAAGCGGCTTCCGCGCAGGCTGAGAGACATGGCCAACAGAATGGTAACGTTTAGTTTGTTTGTTCTTGGTGACTCGTGATCATCCTCTGTGATGTCTCTGGTGAGTTCACTGACCCTTCCTCCATCCTCCTCCAGCGGGAGAAAAGTCTCCAGGCCGGAGCGAAGAAGAAGAAGGAACAGGCCAAGAGAAAAAGCCGCAAGGCCCGGCGGAGGCATGGCAACCTGCTGCTGGAGTTCAACCGTCGCCAGCGGAAGAACATTTGGCTGGAGACGCACATTTGGCACGCCAAGCGCTTCCACATGGTGAAGAAGTGGGGCTACTGCCTCGGGGACAGACCCACATACAAATGCTACCGGCCATGTTACCGAGCCATGAGCAGCCACTGCCTCCTGCAGGTGAGCACGCACAGGGCATGACGGTGGTTGATGCCGTATAGGTGGAAAATCGTCCCCACCTGACCTCTGTGGCTCTGTTTACTAGGATCTCTCTTATTACTGCTGCATCGAGCTCCAGGGGGAGGAGGACAAACTGCTCGCTGCTCTGTCACAGCTGAGCAGCAAGGAAGCTGGTGAGAACAAACAAGTCTGTTTATCCTCGCCAACGGTTTGCGATGAATCAGAACGTAAGCGTTGAGGAGAGTTTCTGATCCTATCGTGTTTGTACTGGTAGGTCCTACATTTGCTGCAGCTGTGTGTCTGTCAGGCTGCAGGCAGGGCAGTGTCATGGTGTACAGAGCAGGGCAGTACCCTTCACAGCCACTAGGCTCCGTCACCTTCCTCTGGAGGCCCCGTACACCGGACTCAACACACAGGCAGCTCTGGATCTGGGCTCATCCGACTCTCAAGCAGGTGCAGTAACACAATTCCAAATAGTTTTTGCGGTTGAGGATTTGAAGAGGACTTCTAAAGGTTGTACTCCTCCATGCAGGACCTGCTTCCTGAGTTACAGGTTGTGTGTCAGTGCTTTGAGGCTGTGCTGCCTCCAGTTGTACCAGTGGTCACACCTGCAGAGGTCCAGCCTGCTGTAGAACCAGAACTGAAGCCTCAAAACGCTCCAGAAGCCAAGCCAATACCCGGGACCAAGAGAAAGCGAAGCTGCAAGGACACCAGCGGGCCTCCAGCCAAAAAGATCCTGGGAGATGGAACAAGGTCACCTTCCACACCTGTTACCTGGAATTCTGGCCCAACTGGAATCGTTATAAAGTTCGTTTTTTTTTTTTATTCCCGCTTTGCTTGTGACACAGTTTTAGCAGAATGATTAATGTGTTTGTTTCTGCTGCAGCGACCTCTCGATGGAGATCGTACGGTATCGTCTGATTGGACCGCAGTCCCACTCTGTGCTGGCGGAGACCTTGGAAGCAGCTCCAGGCTGTGATGTAAGGATTCCAATATTCACATGTGATTTCAATCCTTACAAGACAAGCTGAATGTATTAATTTCTTTCAGAATAAATCACAGGGAACTCCTCTGTGGTGGCCTCAGCACTGCATGGATGAAGGCAAAATGAACCTGCACCAACGACAAACTGAAGTCTTTCAGCTACTCAAAGGTTTGTTCCCTCGCCTGCTTTTCTCCTCTGTGAGGTAGATGGTAGAGTTCGGTCTGTGTAACCTTGCGTCTTTCCGGCACAGGCATCTATTCCACTGCTGAGCTTCCTGCTGGCACAGTGCTGGGTCTGACGGTGGAGGACCCCAGGCTGACTTTACCCAGAAAGAAGGTTAAAGCTTTGCCCTGTGTACAGCAGACTCAAGGTAAACTCTGACCTGCCACGTGACAAAACAAATAGCGGATCAGGACAGAATAGGACTGTTGTTTGTGTTCATGAGGTTGTTTGAGTGAGTGTACATCTGGTCCTGTGCTCCGGGGGGCCTCTGCCTGGCCATGCAGATGTTCCAGGTTCGAATCCTGGCAGGACCCTGCACTCCAAACACACTCAGTGACCGACAACAGCTGCTTATGTGGAGAGGAGTTAACCCAAACTGTATATGATCCCATCAGGGAAAATCATCAATTAGATAGAAAGATTGTGTGATTCCATGTGAAAGTACTAGGAAGTCAGACTTTTAAAAAAAAAGCATCTTTTGAAATCGAATATGAACAAATGTTAGATATGAGTTTTTTTACTGTTTTGATTAGACATAAAAATCATTCTGGCTTTTTTCCAACCTCCAAAATCTAAGTAATCAATGCAGTTCTTGATCACAGGCTTTTATAAAAGACACAATCGCCATTAAAAACAATTTCCTATCCTGACCAGCATCTCACTCCAAGTCACAAAGATATGAAGATCTATGTTGTGTTTCGGGTTAATAAAGTTCACTATCGGCACGTTTTAATAAGAAAAGCTGCAGAGCCCTTAAACATTAATGAAATGGGCATTTCAACAAAGAAAATCTACGTTTTTACATATTTCAGTGACAGATCTACTGAGTCGGTTTTTATATTATTTGCATTAGATTCTCTGACTTTACTGCTTCACCATTAGAGACATAACAGTGAGCTTCACGTTGCTCCAGCTCAGTTATTTACTTTGAGCACTCTTTAATAACTGCACATGATGCCGCAAGGTAAATTTTAAAAGGATCAAAGTCAATCTTAAAAATATTTTTCTGTCTGTCTTCGGGCCTGCATGTGTAGTTAAAATGTGCTCCTGTGCCAAAGTTCCCTTGATAGTTTTGTTTAGTAATCTAATGAGCCCAGAACAAGTCAACATGTACGTGTTCTTCACATTTAATGAGTTGTATTTAAAGTGGAATTGATCCTTCTTACCTTCCATGGTGGAAATCCTAATCTGGACTATTAATCTTAAAAGGTGTATTCATACACCAGTTGATACAAAAAATGGTGGGAGGGTACGGTACGGCAAAGCGCGGTCCCACCACAGAAAGTACGGTTAATATGTAGGCAGGGTTGTGAACGACATGGGGACGCGTCGGCAAAGAACCCAGAAGTGGCCGGCGCTGGCCGGATTAACCCGGCCGCCAGTCCGCAGCCGTCCAAGTAAAACAGTGAGGCTGGTTCTCTGTGACACAGCTTAAACTCTCTCATTGTGAACAGCGTCCAGCTCCTGCTGAATCTTATCCGCTCCCGTTAGTGAGAGGTGCGTCTGAACCTCGTTGAAACACTGCGATGTTGTGTCGCGTGCCAACGTTTCAATATACCAATTGACAAAACAACCTGTCAGCGCAAAGCGACGTATGTAAACAACAGGAGAGTTTACTGCCGATTAAATATTGCCGGAAAGTGGAGAGTGACGATCGTCACGACCAATCAGCAGACGGCTGCGTTGTCTCTCCTCACAGACTCGTTCCTCAGTGCTAGGTACCTCAACAGAGGGGCGGCGGTTAATCGTTGCTGTTGGTCGTATTTTTTTTCTGCACCATCCACAACTTTCTTGGTGGGATCATGCCAAAACCCGCCCCGCACAAATACTGAGGTGGAACCACGGCTTAAGTGTCAAACATCTCATTGTCTGCACATTTGATGGGGGTTACGATCCAGAGGTGGAGAACTTGATGCTGCTCATACAGGAGTGTGTTGTGTCTCTGTTTCCTCCCCAGAGGTGGACAACAAGAGGACGACGGAGCTGGAGGGGTGTTCCAGGTACGAGGTTCAACAAAGTCCGAGTCTATCCCTGAATTCTGACTTTACTTGGTCTGAGATCGGAAACTCTGAGTATCCAGTTCCAGAACAGCTGATCTGAAGAAGTTCAATCAATTCGAACTATGATCAGCTGGAGTTGCGTGCGTGCACAACCAGGATAAAAAGCCATCATCAATGCAGCTCCGATATCACCGGTCACTATAGCAACAGACCGAAAACCAAGATATTTTGCCGTAAAAGTTCCAGCGCTGCAGCAGCGGATTAGAGAGAGATGGCAGGGGAGAGAGTTGCTGCATGAGTCAATGCATAAGTTTGAATGCGTAGTTACTCCATTGACTTAACATTTAACGTAAGATACCAGGCACGCCAGTAGAAATACTAAATGGGAGTAAAATACAAAATTCATTTAGGTGCAATCCAACAGGAGAAAGGTGACTTGAAAGCAGCTAAAAATGAAATATAAAACAATGCACTTTGGTTTAAATAAAATGTGGGCTATTCATTATTTTTGTTCAATTTCATGTAGTAGCTACTTCAAGTAGTAATTTAAACCCCTAAGAAAATGTTGTTTGAAGTGGAGTCATTTAAAATGTGAAAATCTGTACATCAACACTCAATAAAATATAAAAAAATTTAAATTACTACACAATACTAAAATTACTACACAGACATTTAAAATCCCCCATATAACTAAATAGATAGATAAACAGTTGTGTCAGTGCGAGGGTGACTTTTCTAACCGCTCTACACACTGTTGCTTTACCAATATTATATATAAAAAACATTTTGCAAAAAAAAACATAATGCTGTGCATAAAATGTGCTCTGATGTGGGCACACGGGTCAATAAGGGAAGGTGTTTTCCCCACAAAGAAGTAATGCAGTGAAAAAAAAACCTCATCTTGGCTGAAAGACTGTCTTATAATGTAAGATATGTCAAATTATTTCTGGAAACTTCGTGTGGGGGGGACATAGAAACAGAGTCTGTTACCGTGGTGACTTACTCAGAGCTTAATTCACCGCTCTTTCTGGAACAGAAAATTCAGAGTTTCCGTCATTTCAGTTTTAACTTACTCTGAATTTTCTATTAATTTTTTTTTCACTAAAATTTTAACAACACACAAACAACATCACAACTTTTCTTGGGTAACAACAGTGCATTCACATCATTAATCAGTCGTTCTGCTGTTCTGTTTTTTTGCATTCAGCCCATTTGGTCCATTTTTTGTTCATTTGTACTTCTTGGAGTTGCAGTTTGTGAGTTAGTTTTTCCATTGTGTAGATTCCTTCAACAATTGTCAGCCATTGGTCCTTTGTTGGTGGTTCCATCTTTCCCCAGTTCCTGGTAATAGCTCTTTTAGAAGCCACCTAAAGTATCTTAACCAGGTATATATCGTTTCCCACTAGACTTTCATCAGAGATATTACACAGATACAGTTCATTCCAGCACATTGGAATCCCATAACCCAAAATTTGTTGTAGCTCTCCACAGACCATCTCCCAAAATACAGTGATTTTATGACATTTACAAAAGACATGTGAGTGGTCCACATCAAATTCTCCACAGTCCCTCCAACATTTCTGTTGTGTATTTGCCTGTTTACTTTTCAACTTTGGTGTAATAAACGCACCAGATCTTTCCAGGAGAACTCCCTCCAGATCCACAAACTAGTGGACGTTTGGTGTATCTTCCACATAATAAGCCAATCATCATCTGTAATTTCCATGTTAAACTCCTTCCCCCACGTTCCTTTTATGTAGTTGGTTGAGTTTTTATCTTGCAAGATTAAACCATGATAAATTACTGAACTTATTCTCGTGTTACTTTCCTTATATGCTTTATTTATAGTTTGGATCACACTGTTCTTTTCTGGAGGTGTCAGTCTGGGTTTCTTTTCTTTAACAGTCTCGTAGCTGAAGGTATCTATAAAGTCATGTTTTTCATTCAAATTCTAGAAACTCTCCAGCCGCCCCTCATTTTCTAAGACACACCAAGCTGTTATTGCTTTGGCTGTCCACTGTTTACATCTTTGATCATATTGGGCCGGCTTGAAATGTCTATCATAAGCTACCCATTTTAAACTTTTGGATTCATTGTAACATTTATAGATTTTTAATATTTTAAACCATATTTTAAGTGTATGACCTGTTATTGGATCTATGTTTTTTCTATATTTCTTGTATAGCTCCTTGTCTCCTACCATATTTTGAATCAGCTGTTGGTTTACCTCCTTTTCTGTGTCTTTCCATTGAGCCTCATAATTAGGAATGCACCGACAGTAGACAGATCTTAGTTGGGCTGCATAGAAATATTCCTTTAATTTAAGTAAAGCCTGGAGAGTTTCATATCTGATTCTTGGTCTTATGCCCCCCCAAATGAACGTAGATATAATTTCTTCTTACTACGTAGGCATTCACTGGCGGTCGGCAAAGAAAGAATTTCATTGTACAGGGAAATGTGTTTCTAACTGCACATATGACAATAAACACTTTGAACTTGAACTTGATCCCACTAAATGAATAGACTTTTGGGTACCTGTACAGGTAATGATTGGAACAGGTATAGATTTCTGGGCAGCAAATTCATCCTATCTCAATTCTTGAATTAAAATCTTGTGGCAGGGTTGACCATCTTTCTTTATCATTTTGTATGTTTTGGTTTAGTTTTTCATAATTTTCTTCATAAAGTTCTGTGAGATCCTGTGTGACTGACACACCCAAATATTTCATAGATTTAAGATTCCAATTGAGCTTATAGTTTTCCCTAATTACTTTTGTTGGTTTCCCAATTAATTGCGAGGATTTGGGTGTTATGTTTATTCTATGTCCTGATAAACAGCCATATGAATCAAGAAGTTTCATCGGTGTTGGAAATGTGTTTGCTTGTTCGAGGAAAGCTATTACATCATCAGCAAAAATTCTAATTTTGTGTTCTAACCCATTTATTGTAATTCCCTTTATTTCTTTGTTTTGCCGAATTGCCTGGGCCAAGGGTTCAATGCAGATAGCAAACAGGGCTGGTGATAGGCAGCATCCCTGTCTGCTAGATCTTTGTAGCTGAATTTCCGTTTATTTTCCGTTTATTTTTATTCTAGCCGTAGGTTCTTTGTATAATGATTTTATTAACTATTGATTTTTTTATTAAATCCTAGCCTTTCTAAGACTTTATAAAGAAAGCTCCAATTAACACACCCAACCGCTTTTTCTGCATCCATGCTTACTAGGACAGTACTTTACTTTTCTTTCTGTGCTTGTTCTATAATGTGGAGTGTTCTCCGGATGTTGTCCTGGCTTTGGCGTCCTTTTATGAAGCCTGTTAGATCTTCGTCAATACGTTCTGACGGAAAGGTATTTAGTCTTTTGGAGATAGTAGATGTATATATTTTAAAGTCTATATTCAATATCGAAATTGGCCTATAACTTGCACATTCTTTATTTTTTCCTGGCTTTGGTATGACTGAGATTATTGCCTCTGCCCACGTTGGAGGAATTTTGTTTTCTTTAAGGGTCCAATTGAATGAAGCCTGGAACGTACTCTGAATTTTCACATAGCCTGCTTTCTGGAACAGGGCCCTGTCGTTGCGAGGAGTCCCAGAGCACTGCTGTCAGAGCTTCTTGTGGGAACAATCGGTCCGAGATAACGTCACCGAGAACAAAATGTCTGAGCAGGTAACATATATCTTTGTTGATTCCACAAATGTTACACAACAGTGGCTTTCATTAGACTTGTAGTAAAAGTAGTTGCATTCTTAAAATACTTCTTTGTATCTAAAATCATGTATTGTTAAATTTGTGCCTGCAGGAGTTGAACCGTTTGAGAAGTGAGGTGCTTGTGCCCGGCTCCAGACTAAGCCCCAGTCCTTCACAGGGCCGAGTCCCCGTCCTCCTGGTCCACCAGCCCGGCAAGCAGGTGGGCCAGGAGATGAGCTGCTGGGGGGCTGGATGGGACCTGCTGCTTCCTAAAGGCTGGGGCATGGCCTTCTGGGTCCCTCTGGTAGGAACAATACCACCAGCAGTGCTCACACAAAGCTTTGTTGCATTTGGGTGAAAATTTGAAAGTTCAAGCAGCTTCATTTCTTGGTGTGTTCCAATCTGGGGTGTTTTGTAAATCTTTATTGAAGTGCTGTTTGGTTTCCCTTCAAAAATTAAAACTGTTATTTTCCACGGCCAATGGATAAATTTTTATTCATTTTGTTAAAGTGGAACAAGTCACCTCAGGTACAGCTTGAACAGTGGGATAACAAGACAGTCACATATTAGATGTTTTCTTTGAGAAACTTTAAAATGCTTCTTATTGGTTGTGACATTACACAAATCCCAAGTCAGTGCTGCTCAACATCCCATAACTTATGTCCCATATTTCGTTGCTGGGTGTGTATTCAGAAACAAAACAGCTTTAACAATGCTCAGAGCCATGGTTACTTATTGCTCAAAAGGTCCTTTTTTGTCTAAATTCAATAACAGAAAATTAAAATTTTAAGTATCCATGTCTTTCCTTGGAGGTTAAAGAAGCAAGCCTCTGACCAGCCTCTGATAATTTCAAAATCCTGGGAAGTATGA
>OMNM01023926.1:1101-16920 GCA_900302745.1 Parablennius parvicornis | reverse complement strand
ATCAGTTTGAAGGTATAAAACTGAAAAATACAAATCTTTTCTTTTAAAAATTCCAAATTAACACGTTGTATTGTATTTCGTGAAGTATTACCAACTCTCCAACCAAATGAAGTAATAGTTTATATATATATATAAAATTAGCATATTTGAGTGAAGGTTCATGTTGAAAGCATCAAGCTGACTGAGAATTAGGCCTCATTCACATGAAAACATTTCAAGTGAAAACGCACAGTTTACATACACCACCAGCACCAAAACATTTGTGTTTTCCCTTGGAATCGTGCAAAGGGGCCATGAGACTCTGTCCTGTCCAGTAAGGCAGAGGCATCATAGATTCTCCTGCTAAAGCAGCAGTTCCAGTTTGGTCTAAACCTCTGCCATCAGGCAGCATCCGTACCGAGCAGAGCCACCAGCAGCATCACAATGACGATGTGCTTCACTTTCTTGATCTTGTACACGTACAGCAGGATGCAGAAGATGACAATCTCCAAGAACTGTTGAGAGAGTGCAGAACAGACGATGGTAACAGGGTGTTAGGCTCAAGACAGAGTATTACATTGATAACACCTTGAAATCCTCAATGCGGAATGTTTTCTCAATCTTTGCATAGAAAATGAAAATCTAAATTGAAGTACAGTTTTACCGACTGCCTTATCAGTATTAGGGAGTGCAGTGTGCAGCCGCACTCTAATTGAAACAAATGACTGTGGCCGAGGAAATAAATAAATCGCTGGGCTTTAATGAAGAGGGCCCGGGGCTGTCCTTGGAGTCCAATAGCTCTCAGCTCTTAAAGAAGCTCTAACACCAAGCAGCTCTAATGGACGGCGGAAAGGAAAAAGTGGACAGGAGTGAAATTGAGGAGAAAAGGGTACGCTGACCTTTAAATATCTCTCAATACTCTCTCCATTTCTCAGCAGCAACTTGAAAGGATCGTTTTGAAATGTAATTATTCTCTTTGGAAACAAATTAACAAAGACCTGGGTCATTTGTGACACACACACACACACACAAGCTGACACTCTCCACACTGAACGGTAGCGAGCGGCGCTTCCATGTGAAACCACTGGATAATAATGCGACCTCTGGAAATAATGAGAAGCCAGTGATGGATATTTCATTTCCTCTGATTAATCACCAACTACAGTTAATCTGGAGGCTGTTCCTCTGAAGGCTGATGAGTATTCACAACTGCGCCGCCTGAAATGGAAAGCAGCACGCCCTTTTACACCCCATCAATCACTGCGGCCAGAGGCAGCGAGACGATCTCAATTCAAAAACATCTGTCTGCACGATCCATCCATCTGCATTTGACCAGAACATTTCTTCATTGTCTTTTTGCAAAAGCTGTTTTTGGCTCCGAGTGTGTTTGCGCTGCTTCAGAAAATAGGAGCAGATTCAAGAGAGGAGTGTGCTCCATGGGTTGAGTGAAATGTTGTGCCCTGAATAATGATGGCACAGCTACATCCACTGTTTACATCACTGGCCAGCGCCTGACGAGCTGCTCGCTGTCGTTATGCTTTCAGGTTCATCTGAGCTCAGCTCCACGGATCACGATCAGGTAACCAGCTGGATCAAAACCCAACCATCAGGAATCTGCAGGGGGATGTCATTAGACCGATTTTACATGGAAGGACCTTAAACTGTATGTATATATGGATAATTAATATACATACTTGTCTTACTGGACACTTATTTAAACATTCAAAATAAAAATCTCAAATCAAATCAAATTAAATCAAATCAAATCAAATCAAACTTAGAGGAAATGTTGAATATACAGCATTGTATTTAATGGAATTAAAATGTGGACTAAAACAAAGAGAGAAGCACAGAAAGACTTTCATCTTCACGACCTGTACTAACCCGCTTCTAAAACGATGAGGAACAAAATGTGGATACAATGATTTGCACATAGCATAAACATAGTAGAAGATTGTTGAAAGTATGACATTAAAATATTTTTTAAAAAGTCGGAGCTCAGTTTAGATTTTTTGGCAGCAATGTATTTAGTAACAGTTGGAACAGGGCCAATCAAGTTTTGTTTGTTGTTATCTCAATATAGAGGTTATATATTTAAATACATCAGTGATATAAAAAGTATTATCCAATGGTCTTAAACTTAGAAACTTTAATCTACAGTTTTATTCTGTGAATGCAACATAAAAACATAAGGCCTTTGGGTCAAAACCAGCTAACAAGCTCCAAATGGCTCCACCAAACCACCGAGCAAATTGCAAAGATTTTAAAGAAAACATTGATTTAAAAACTATTTTCCTAAAGGTAGTGGACACAACACAACACTGAGACCTGAGCTGAGATATCAGCGACGCTGCCATAAAAGCCTGGTTGCTTTTAAACAAGCCTTAAAGCCCTGCTGTCAGGGGGAGTTTGTAAAAACAAGGTTTTGGATATTTCACTGTAATTTCCACCAGAAGTTTTCATTAAAACTGGCTTCATTTGAGACTGTAGTAATTTCTAATAGTAATTGGTTGGTTTAGTGAAAATATAGACATTTTCATCATGTACACTCTCTGTCATGACAAAGAAAAACTTTAAAGTTCAAATTTAAAGGTTATTATTGCACCATTTTTCCAGTCTGGCCGGCTCAAGATGAAATTGGGCTGAATGTGGCTCCTGAACTAGAATGTGTTTGACATCTCTGCTTTAACTCCTTTCAGTAAATCTGATGAGCTCATTAGTTGGAGACTTTGAAAATAAATGTTGTCCCATTATTGTGTGAGAAAGTATTCTAGTTGCGTAATAATCTGACATGTTTCCTGTTGTGGGTATGTGATGTGCTCTGAAGGGTTTCTAGAGTACTGTTTGTAGTTGGTGGTGGTTGAGCTCTGTTTTGCCAAATAAGGAGGTTGGGGAAAGAGACTGAATGGATGCAGATGTGTTTAACACCTCAATAAAATCTTGAATGAATAAAATCAAATTTAAAAAATCTATAATTTTCTTTAAATCAATATAATTTGAATAAATAGAAATTTTAAATAAAGAAAATATATTTTTTAGGAATTTCCCTCAGGGATTAATAAAAGGATTCTGACTGTGATTAAGCTTTACGTTACCTTACTGGATGTGGCTCCACCACCACACAACATCAGAGATGTAAACTTTATGTATCGTGGCTCCCATTTGAATTAAGCAAATCAGTTTTTAGTTTTTATTATTGTCCATTTAAAATGAGCCATTGTTACCTTCGCCAAGGAGGTTATGTTTTTGCCAGGCATTGTCTGTTTATGTTTCTTTGTTTGTTTGTGAGCAGGATTAGGCAAATACTCCTGATGGGATCTTTCTAAAAAATTTTTTAGAATATGCACCTTGACCCAACTTAGATTCCATTAAATTATGAGAGTGATCCGGATAAACACCTGGATACAAAAAAGTATTTTAAAAAAAATCATGTTTTTCCCCTGTACTTATCATTGAGCCGTTTTCAAAAAATCATGTCTCTTGGAGATCATATCTGATTGACTTCTAAAAATTCAGTGATCTGTAGGATGGTCATATCTAGTAGGGTGCAAAATGTAATCTGGATCGGATCCAGAATAAAGTCAAAAAAGAATTCGGGAAATTAACATTGGTTACCCTGGTTCCAAGTTTCAAAAATCATAACTCTCAGAATTTTACTTCGATTATCTTGAAATTTGACATGAATATTTATAGGATGATTGCCCTGTATTATGACAAATTTTGTCTGGATCCGATCCAGATTAACGATTTGGCAGCACTTTAAATTTGGAAAATTTTAACATTGAAAACACCATTTGAATCATATAAAGTGTCATAAATCTGTGTAATCAATTTGAATTATATTGATATTTGGAGGGATAATGTATAGTAGTACCCTCTACAATCCTACAAGGTTTGATCCGGATCGGATCTGGATCATGAATTTGGCAAATGAAAACATGCAAAAAATTCATCCATCTTCAAAAGTCAATGGTGATGTCAAAAATGTGAAAACAAAATTATGTTTCATGTTTTTTTTCGAAAGAGAAAATGTTCTGTTATATTTTGACAGTGACGCAAGTTTTGTATATACAAGTTTTTTGTTATTTGGTGTTGGATAAAAATAAAAGAAAGGTGATTGCATAAAAGTTTTTATTATTATTATATTATCACAAATGTGGGGGGAAACAAGGCGCTTGGCAGAAGTCTGCGCTATCGAAGTGCTTTTCTAGTTCTTAATACATTATCCCCTGAGGGCCTGAAGGTTTGTATCTTGTGAGATTTCTTCACTCTCTGACCAGGCTGATATTATATAGTTTAGTTCAGTAAGGTGGAATCTATAAATGTTTTCCAATTTCACAGTGAAGAACCGTCGACTGAAAAACCTATGAATTCGATGCTTTGCTCAGACTGCCCTTCTTTAGTTTTAAATGTTTAGTTTAGTTTTAATTTATTCCCAGTCATTTGACTGACCTCAGGACAATTAAAGCATTTTCTTATATTATCTTTTTTATTTTTAACATGTTTCGCTGCCATCAAATTAAAAAACTGTTAAACCTTTGATTAACATGCTCATAAACTGCCTCATGTGAGTGTAGGAGCTTCGCAAACCTCAGCATCCTCTTTTTTTTGACATTTTACACTTCGTCCCAACCTTTGTGGAATCTGGGTTGTGGTATTACATCCTCTACTCAAGGATTACAAGAGTCACACTTTCTAGCACAGAAAACTGCTTCATGTTTCTCCATGTGGATCGCTCAGAGCATTCCTCCTGCATGTTTACTGGAGAGGCTTCACCTTAAAGGTGGAATACACCGCGTGTGAGAGAGCTGGCATCATTAGAAAAGAGGAGTAGATGACCTCCCACTGCAGAGGTGCTCCTTTAAAAAGACTTCTAAAGACTGTGTTGAAACAAGTGCTGTGAACATTTACATGTTTTGTGATGAGTAGGTTTTGAGAGACACACTTTGTTTGAGATCTGTGCTTTTCACTAGATTAGTCGGCATGGCAACAGCTATGTTTACGTCGTTGCTGCCTGGGGCCAGATTGGACCGGGAGAGCACAGAGGTGAGTGTTAATGCATTACACACCACATGAGGTGGAAGCAGCAGCGTTCTTCTTTCTCACCATACAATAGAGAATACAAAAAGCTGGACTGCAGCTTTACAACTTCGACAAAAGCTCATAGAAGAGGCTAAATAGGAGCTCCTGTATGAGAGCAAGGATAAATTACAACATCCTCTGCGGTCAAGTTATCCATCAGCTGCACTTCAACTTTTTGACAGAAGGAGAATAAAAAATTAATACCTTCATTAACCGTAAAGAGCAGTGCGGGCTTCGCTCGCCTCCACACAGAGATTACGGATAAACTAATTAAGCAGAACAGGAGCTGATGTGGAGATAACGAGGAGGTGAAAGCCCAATCATATAGCATCAAGCTGTTTCCAATGCTAACAATAGCTCCAAGGTAAAGATGTTCAGCATCTGTGCCAGACTATTGGAGAAAAACCTATGATCCCACAGAGAAAAAGGAATACTGTGAAAAAATTGGATTAGGTATTGGAATTATATGGATAAAAGAAGATTACACACCAGGTAAAGCAGGAAGTACCAGCTGACAGAATAGTACTGCACCAGGTGGGCTGTGATGTGAGTGGAAGTATGAGGTGCAAAGGTCACCAGTACGTATGTTCCTGTTATTGCCAAAGAGCCACCTGTAAGAGGAGAGAGAGAGCGGTGAGGCTGTAGGTACATGTTTTATATTACTCAACAGACCTGCAAAATACACCGGAAATCCAGGCTCCGCTTACATGAGAATGATCAAATGAAAAAGGATTCATTTTTGTTGAAGACAAGTTTTATGTAAACATTTTGTGACCTGAAAACACTGTAATTTGCATGCCACTAGTTAATGCTGTTTTATGTAATATACCTACGGAGCAGTACAATGTAAATATTTAAGCCCATTTAAATTGGCTTTCTTTTTCATCTCAGCCCATTCATATCTGATATTGTTGAAGTTGTTGAATTCAAATCAGTGAGCTGTACAAGCATTACACTGAGATTTAAAATAGTGCAGAAACAAAAGACAAAGTAAGTGTTTTAAAAAAATAGTGTTTTCCGTGTTTACAGAGAAATTTTGGACTGTGGGAGCCATTTCCAAAAAGACACATATTCAGTGGCTCCCAACATTAATGTCTCGTCTCATAAACAAATGGCTAAAACACAATGAAATTTCATGTAAATATCAAGATGCACAATACGCATGTCACAATAGACCGATTGAAATGTGATATATTATGTTTCCAAGCACTGTGCATTCAATTATTCTCTGCAAATTCAAAATGAACGTGTCTTAAATGTAAAGACAAAGTGTGTTTAAAATAATTTACATAAATTCTGTAATTAAAAATGTATTTGATAGACAGACTCATTTCATACTTGGTAGAAATCAGATGCACAACAATCAAAGACAAATGACCAAAAAAAAGTAAAGAAACTGCTCTAAAGAAACCACCCATGTGAGGAAAACAATTTAAACTAAACAAAAACTAAGTCACAGCTCCTGTAACAGTGGCAAGAAAAAGAGCACTGTCATCTAGAGGAACAAATCTTGAAACACTCGCCTACTTGTGCACTTGTGTTTATAACAACACATCATGATCACATGATCACACAAGATCACGTTTCTTTTCTTTAATCGTTTCTGAGTTGTCACGAATACTAACACGTGACTGGAGCTGCTCTTCAATGTGATAATGCAACAAATCTTTCGAAAACACTTTGTATTCCCAGCAGTTACCATATTCATTCAAACATAATCAGAAACTCTGTGGTCATTTATTCATTTAATTCCAGTTGATTGTTTATTTTTACATTGTACTTCAGAGCACACAGTTTCCTCTGGCTGATTTCTGCCTCCATGAATAAAACATCCATACCGTCAAATAGAAATATATGAAAACAAATTCCATTCAGCAATTACAAGACAAAAAAAAATGGCAGAAATCGCAGCGGATTCATCCAGAACAGCAACAATACACAGAGCTGCGGGGCACTGATATGAACTTCCAATCGTAATGGTTGTTATTGTAACGACCGCCACAATCACGCCATTTAACAGCAGAGTGAACAAACAATAGCTTTTCATGAAACAGCACAATAGGTGAGGTTTGAGTGGAGCTGCGCTTCTATTTTGTCCAATTCTAGAAACAATAGACATTTTTTTCCTAATTTAGATGCTGGTACAGGAAGAATAAATGTCTATGAAGGCAGTTTGATAGATTTTAAATGTATCACAAGTTTCTTCCATCAAACGGGGCAAACGGAGAGCTCTGCCACAAAAAGAACCAAACAATGAGGCCCATGCTGTAACCTGCCCTTGCCCATAGTAACCCAGAAGATACGTAGAAGTTATTTTTTACATTTTTAACCCAAATCAGTTGAATTAAAGTACTGAACACGAAACTGAAATCCATGGAGTGTCTTTTACTTTCACTTTGTTCCACACACACAAACTCTACATTTGAAAGAAAGCAGAGACTCAGGTGATCGTGAGAATATAAAGGAGGATCTGATCCAAAGAGGTTTGGTTTCAAAGGAACTAAAAAAGCAGACACAGACAAAATTGACACAGTTAAGTGTCCTATAAACTTGATGCAAAGTGCAGCTTAAATGTCTGGAAATTTTAGCAAGAATCTTTTTACCATGTTACAGTTATTTTTGTATCTTATGCTTGTATTATCATATGCTCTAAGAATGTCACATGTCACAAGAACAAAGACAACACACACACACCCACATATAACATACTTACATCCATATATTGCCAACAGTGAAACATTTAGTGACACACCCATACAATCTGATAGGTACATACATACACGCCCACTGGGTACTGAAACGCCCAGTTATGCAACATTTGCCTATGCAAGATATAAACCGTCCCCTTACTGAAGGAAATAAAAGCCTATGAGAGGCAGAAGATCACTGGCAGTCACACCACGGTTGTCTGGTGAGCATGTTTCCGGACCCAGTGATCTGACGCAAGTGAAAAACAAGCGCTTGTCTCTGAGTGTGTTTCCTCCTTGGGTTTTGAGTGGTTGCCTCCCTCTATCCAGCAGTGGGAGAACGGTTTAGTTCCCACAACCACCTGTCACTCATGTTGTTTGAATAATAAATATACTTCCACACGTCACATTGGTGGGACCATAAGTGTGTTAGTTTGAAAAGACTTTAACTTGGATGGCACATTTGCAATGAACTGTTGACCAACTAAATGCAGGTTTTTAGAAAATCTTGCATCAACATTGAGCAACAGGGTCTCTGTTCGGCTCCAAAGCCGAACAACGTGTATTTACACAAGTGTAAATAAAGTACTTGATATAATTTCCTTTACGTAGTTTCAAACAAGTGAAGTGTCACAGAAACAGCTTCAGTCCTGAACTCCAGCTGTCGCTTTCCCTATTGCTGAGGGAACAAGAGTGGCTCAGGAGTGGCTCAAGAGTGGATCTGGAGTGGATCAGGAGTGGATCTGGAGTGGCTCTGGAGTGGATCGGAAGTGGATCAGAATTGGATCTGGAGTGGATCAGGAGTGGATCGGGAGTAGATCGGGAGTGGATCGGAAGTGGATTGGGAGTAGATTGGGAGTGGATTGGGAGTAGATTGGGAGTGGATCGGGAGTAGATTGGGAGTGGATTGGGAGTGGATTGGGAGTAGATTGGGAGTGGATTGGGAGTAGATTGGGAGTGGATCGGGAGTAAATCGGGAGTGGATCAAGAGTGGATCGGGAGTACATTGATAGTGGATCGGGAGTGGATCAGGAGTGGTTTAGGAGTGGACGATCTGAGATAGGGAATGAAAACCTCTTGGAACTACGACCAACTCGATGCTGAGTTGTGTCAATCGTAAACTACAGTGGGAGACGGGTTTAGGCAGAAGCACCCAGGACTATTTGTGCTCCTTAAACTGCATCAGCGGGATTCTCCTTGGTGATGACATGTGACATCAGATCAAGGAGAGAGCGCTTTGGAGAACTTTAAGGTCATCAGAGATCCTGGTTGTTGCCTTTGAGTCTTGCATATAAAGATGATCCATATTTTTATACTGTGGATTCAAATATCTGATGCACATTTCAAACACCTTCAGGTTGGCCCAGGATGACAAACTCATCAAGTTCAGCTTAAGAACAAAGCATGTGGAAGGTCTTGAAAGAAAAATCTAACTTTTTTAATGGGATCTGCGAGTGAAACAAATTATTGGATGGATGGATGGATGGATGGATGGATGGATGGATGGATGGATGGATGGATGGATGGATGGATGGATGGATGGATGGATGGATGGGATTTATACTCTGGAAAATGAGAACACCCACAAACATCTCACAGTTAAAAGAACTTGGCATGAAATATAATGAAATATTTCAGCAAGCTGATGTTAAACTGTTGACATCAAGTTGGTGTTGAATACATGCATCAGCAACAAAATAGAGATTATAATTGTCAGAAATAAAAATGTATGGTTGTCGAGCGTTAAAATGATACACATTACAAAAAAATTTGTAATGTTTAGGAGTATTTCAAATGGATGGTACACACAAGAATGTTGCCATTGAAGGAAGCAAAAAATAACTAACAAAGGTTTTGACTACTGTTGAATTCACATTTATTGTCTAATAATACATCTTCTATACCGCCTCATCAATCTCAACAACTATGGGTGATGAAATAGTTACAACTCGGACCGATCACAGGGAAAACACACGGAGGCAGACAGTCACACAACATCACATTCACACCTATGGACAATCCTTAAACATCAAATGGGATTTCGGACTGTGCAGGGAAACTGGAGCAAGCACACATACATGTGAGAGAACATGCAAACTCCACACAGAAAAGCTTTCGAGCCAGGGCTCACACTCAGGATATTGCAGTGCGACCCACTGCACCACCGTGTCTGTATCAACCTTTACTTGTTTGAAGATCTAAAGTTTCCTGCTGTAAACGTGTCAGAAAAGTCAAACATTTGATTTCACAGGAGTCCTTCAGGTTCAGCGAGCACAAACAACTTTTACTTACCAACAATGTCAGAGGCGCGCACCATCTCCTTGAGGAAGACCACAGATATAATCGCACTGGCTGGGAAGTGAAAAGATATCTGTTAGTTTAACCTCCATTCAGAACTGCCCTCATGGAAATTTAAATAGTGTTTTACAGTTTAATTACCACGACAACAAGCTCTATATGAGGATAAGTCACAATGATGCCACCTCCAGGCTTTATTAGTCTTCACCTTTTTGTGACCCTGACAGGTTATTTCATTTACAAGCATATTCACATACTTGACTGGATATTGACTTGATAAAACATCAATATTATTGTTAACAAGATACTCTCCCTGTTTTAGACATAAGTACTGTAGGTGGATGAGGAGTAATCACATTGTACCGGGCAGTATGCAACGTAACAGAAAACACGTGACTTATAATTTCTCATGTATGATGCAATGTACGTATAAATTATATGGTTTAACAGACATACACGTAGTCTATCATTATAAAGTGTAAATGCTTGGTCACATAAATGTATGTTCACGTTAAAACTTTCCTCATGCCTGACATGTTGATATTGATCGGTCTGATAAGAATCTGTCAGCGCGCTCAGATGAATGGAAGTCATTAGGCTTCATAACGCTGCAGTCAGAGTACGGTGCTGCTCTCCGCCGCATTTTTCCAGCAGCCCATTCATCAGTATCATTGTCAAAAATTGCGACGCTGAAAAGCAATCAGTCTCACACGAGCTGAGCCTCAGATTAGCCCCGTTAATGGTTCTGGGGGAGACAGATTAAAGGCACGGCATTTGGCTGTCTCGCAGAGGGATGGCCAGACGGACGCGTGCAGACGCGGGGACAGACGGGCAGTCGCACGGTCTCGCTAACGGCCTGAGACAGAAAAACGAACTGCCAGACAAACAAGCAGCGTGCAGAGAGAACAAACAGACATGTGCGTGACGGCAGCCTGTCACTGTGAGGAGGTCACTTTAGATGACACGCTGCAGGTCCTCCACTGCTAACAACACCCTCACAAAGCTCATTTCACATCATTTTCTCATAAGCTGTCAGATATTCGAGTGTAACCCAGAGACAGCTGTTGCAGTGGTGCTTGCTGGGAGATGTTGGACACAGAGTGTCTGCCTGCCAGCCAGCCAGACAGGGAGGGAAGAGATGGCACACACACAAAGAAAGGGACAACTGCTGAAAATGTAAAATAAATAAAAAAAATTAAAAAATAAACCTGGACAGACAGGCAGTGTGAGTTTCCACCATCATACGATTAGCTCCAGAGCATCAATGGCTCAATATGCCACCGCATGGCACTCATAGATTACTGTGGTGTTGTGGCATCAAATCAAATTGTATTTATAGAGCACGTTTCATACAGGATTTGTAGCACAAAGTGCTTCACAAACAATAACGAGAAAAACAACAAGAGAAATAGAACACACGACCACGCCCACGCGTGTACATGACCACACACAACCACACATAGACACCCAACCAAACACACACACAACCATAAATATAATGTATGATGGCATCAATTGTACATTGATGACATCAGCAACACTAAACTCAAGCCATGAACAGCTTTATTCTGAACAAAATCATGATCATGGTTTAAATGGAAAAACAATTCTCATGTTTTAATGTTCTGATAATCAGTTTGACGGTCGTCCTCTCAGGCGTGAATGTGAGGAATACCAGCAGGACGCTGCTCAGAATTAATAGTACATTCAGGCTCTCCTTCATATTCTGATCAAACAGTCGCTTGTTTAATATTTCATACGGTGAGCATGTTCACATACACATTTAGGACATCTTCTTGTACCTCTGGGACCGGCTGGATTTAACAAGTAACCATGGCAACCACATACAAAGTGAGATCCACGCAGCTTGATAAATGAGAAAATGTGGCAACAGGAACCTCAGGGGTACGCCGCTCTGACACTCACTCAGGTGTGTGTGTGTGTGTGTGTGTATGTGTGTGTGTGTGTAGCGACACAGTCCACGGTAATGGAAACCTCCCAGTGGGAAAATGCAGTGTCAAACAGCCTCAGAGGAATCTGACACAAACAGATGAAAAAAGCAACGAGTCTCTGACTGATGTCATGGGGGGAAAAAAAAGCTCCAATACAAAAACTTTTCACATATTTTACATAGTTATGGACATGTTAAGAGCTCTGTGCTGTAAAAAGTATGAATGTCAGTATTACAAAAGAAATGAAACGGCTGTCACAATGTCAATCTGTATGGAACGATCAAGAAGCTGGTTCTGACCAGCTGACTGTCAGCTGTGTGAAGCCTTTTTTTTTTTTTTTTTGCCCTTGTCCTGTTAGACAGCTTAGGCAAACAATATGTGATTGAGAGCCTTCTGGTGTCAGAACAGTTTTTGCTCTTGCAACAGGAAGAAATCTGGGATCCCTTCCTGTTGCTTCCTTTATTAAGAGCTGGCATGGCTGCCATGCACGACCGGGGGTGGGATCCTCAAAGATAGAAGGAAGAGAGAGGATTGAGAGAGAGTGTGGGGGTGGGGGTGGGGCGAAAATAACAGACAGTACCCTTGCTACTTCTAATTATATAATTTACAATCAACATACTAATCCAAACACAGCCGTTGTTAGATCAATTAAACTGAGCAGCTTTATCTTAAATGTTAACATTGATACATTATATAAAATATTGAGATAATATAAGATCTTAACATGATTTTCAAGCATGCGCATAAAACATCGAGGCAGCAACGGATACAACAGTACATGATTTGACAGATGAATAGATGTTATCCAAGAACAACAAAAACAACAGACATCACCACAATTGAAGGCAGTGCAGAGTCGGGGGAGGAGCCAGAACGCAGTTAAGTAGCCTTGACCCCCCCACCCTAGGCACTGCCTCACAAACCCTAGTGTTGTGAGATAAGGTAGGGGGGTCGGGAGGGATGTACGGATGTAAGTACAGATTTTTAATTACTATCGCGGTTTCCGTTTACTTACACAAAAAAGTTGGGAATTTCAAAGCCCCCTGTGTGCCTCCTCTCAATAAAAATCCAAATTTGACCCCTAAACACGCTCAAAATTTCACCAAATTTGCGATGCTTATCAGGACGGGTGAATTATTTCAGAAAATGTAACAATTAACCCCCACAGTGCCAAATGTGCTCTCTAGCGCCACCTAGAAACACTAAAATGGCCATCACGGCCCATAGGAATGTCGCAGGGAGATCAAACTAAAACTCATGTGTTCGTCTAACCGAGACCTACAAATCACGTACCGATACCTCTGACCTAAATCCAACAGGAAGTCTACAATTTAACTTTCAAAATAAGATTTTCGCCCTAAAAAGGCCTTCGTGGAAACGCATACTCCTCTGAGGACGAATAACAGACCAGCTTCAAAACACAATGAAATAACTGAGGAGACCCTTCTGCTCTCAAATCAAGAAAATCTAGTTTCCATTTTATTGGACGTCAAAGGTCGTAACGCAGAATCCCCCTGTCTGTCTCCTCCCATTCAAATGAATCCAGAAACACAAATTTCTCCTGAAAAAAAGCAGACATGGAACGCCTCGAACAAGTGGTGACTGTGGTTAAACTGTGCCTCTGATCGACAAAGCGAGCAGATCAGCAGCGGGATCTGCATCCATTTTCCAAATGGATGCTCCAAACTCATTCAAATTAAAAGTGTTTGTTTATAAGAAATTACAGTGTTGACTTCTAAATGGATATTAAGTGTCTAGCTACCCTAAGCGTGAGCTGGCTTTCAAAATAAAAGCCCCAAATGTTTTCACAATTAAAGTCTGTCTTATAATCTATGCCTATAACCTTAAAAATTGATATTTAGACATTAGCTAGATTCAAGCTTAGTTTGCTTTTGAAGTAAAAGCCCCTAACATTTTTCAAAATAATAGTTCTTTTTTGTTAAAACCATCAAAATTTATATTTTATTGTGGTGTACACTTGGGGGGAGTTTCTCTCAAACTGAATGGAGTGGGTGTGTCGGTGACGTGGGGTGGTGTGTTCCTAACGGGGAGGTGTTATAAGGGGAAGTGCGGTGACGCACCAGGTGAATTGTTTCACAGGTGAACTGTCATTGCTGCTGGATGCAATAAAGAAAAACCAACTCAACTCATCTGTCCGTCTCGTCTTTCTCCGCCTCCACATTATCAATATTTAAATGTGCCAGAGGCCCTCATTGGGCCAGAAGCCATGATTGGGCCAGAAGCCATGATTGGCCCGACTCCGACCAACGCTCCTTGTAGCTTTAATTCTCGGTTATTTCTTATTCCAGTGCGTCAGGGACTCAAACCCACGTATAACCCCGTAAACACACTCCAAAACTCAGCAAATTTGCCACGCTTATCAGGACGGGTGAATTATTTCAGAAAATGAACAAAATTTACCCCTATAGTGCCATGGCCACCACGCCGACACCTCGAACATTGAAAATTTATAGTTATTATATTTATTATATTTATATTTAGGGGTTGGCTACATTAGAACTTAGCTGGCTAAAAGGAAAAAAAAAGAACTTAGCTCGCTTCCAAAATAAAAGTCCAAAACTCCTTCTAAATAAAATTCCTTTGTTAAAAATACAATATAAATGCGTCCCATCTATTCTTATGGGTAACGTAAGATCTTTACCCAACAAGATGAAAGAGCTGACAATGCTAACCAGAGTGCAGTGGGAGTCCCAGCAGAACAGCCTCCTGATGTTCACGGAGACTTGGCTCACGGACCACACACCGGACTCCGTCGTAACCTTGCACGACTTTCAACTGGTGAGACTGGTCCGAGGTTCAAGGGAGAGCGGTAAGAGGAGAGGGGGGGACTGGCGATGTATGTTAACGAGAGATGGTGTAACTCAGGACACATCACTGTGAAGAAGCAGCGCTGTACCAAAGACACTGAACTGTTAGCGGTTAGCGTTCAGCCATACCACCTGGCTCGGGAGTTTTCACATTATTCTGTTGGCTGTTTACATCCCGCCCTCAGCCGATGCTACGGCAGCCTGCGAGGATATCCACACTGTCTCTCAGCCGCAGACGGCACATCTACAGTCCCCTATCATTATCTCTGGGGATTTCAACCATGCTTCAGTCTCCGCCACTCTCTCAAACTTCTCCCAGTATGTTGACTGCCACACAAGGGACAATAAAACCTTGGACTTGCTGTTTGCCAACACAAAGGAGGCTTACAGCTCATCACCCCTTCCCCAGCTTGGCCACTCAGACCACAACCTGGTCATCCTTCACTCGATCTACACCCCCATGGTGAAGAGGAAACCCCCCACCCAGAAGGTGAGAAGGATGTGATCTGAGGACTGCAGTGAGGCCCTAAGAGACTGCTTTGAATGCTCAGACTGGCAGGGACTCTGCAGGCCCCATGGTGAGGACATCAACGCCCTCACCCACTGCGTAATGGACTAAATTAACTTCTGCATAGAGAACACCGTGCCAACCAAGAAGGTGCGGCGCTTCTCCAACAATAAACCCTGGGTGACCCCGAAGCTGAAGGCCCTGCTGAATGAGCAGAAGAGGGCTCTCAGATCCAGAAACAAAGAGGAGCTGAGAAGGATGCAGAAGGATCTTAAACATAAGATCCGGGAAGGCAAGGAGAGCTTCAGGAGGAAGATGGAGGAACAGCCTCAGCAGAGCAAAGTCTGAGAAGTTTGGAAAAACGTGAACAAAATCTCTGGCCACTTTGAGACCAATGGAGGAGCCACAGCTTCTGCTGACCGGCGGTCGGCTAACGACTTGAATCTGTTAGTCAGCAGATTCCACTCTGGGACCCCCCCCCCCCC
>OMNM01023914.1:2063-19860 GCA_900302745.1 Parablennius parvicornis | reverse complement strand
TTTTTTTTTTTTTTTACAAATGCTGACTTGCGGAGATGAATATCTTTTTTCCACAGACACTGATGCACACTATGAAAGTGACAGATGATTGTGACGGCCCCAATTCTCCAGTCGGAGCCATTAAACCACTGGAGAGGAAGGAGCCCCGACGAGATGATAAAAGAGTGCCAATCAAACCTGGAAAAAAAGCAGAATAAAGGATGGCAATACCTCATTTTTATTGCAGTGGAAGGAAGCATCAGTTCCCTTGTACAAATATGCCAAAAATGGATGGATTTTGTCGTTCTTGGTCTGCTAATTAAACACACATGACGTTTCACCATTGTTCCAAGCATTGCTGTGTCACCGGTTTCCCCGGTTCTCTGTATCAACCGAGGTGGCAGCTCAACAAAAAGACGGCGCCGGCAAAACAATCGGCTACAATTTCAGTTGTGGAAGCTTTAGACGGGATGCGACAGAGAATGAATGTCTCACAGAGACAAACCCGTCATCTGAGCCCCCGCTGGGCTCACAGGGCAACTACCACCGCCGCCATGTGTCCGCTCCAGCTGCCTTCAGGGTCCTTGGGACTTTTCTGGGGGACTGCCCAGGTTTCCAAGGACCCTCGCACCCCACTGTACGGTTTCCCGGCTACAGTTGCCATGGCATCTGTATTGTTGCGCTGCCAGAGGCGATGGATGTATGCATGTTTCCCGCTGAGAGTGTTCCCGCGGAGGGTGGAGTCATTAGCTTAACGAGCGCCGCTCAAAACGATAGCACAAAATCACAGATGGAGACACACGTGTCAGAGTGAATAAAAATTCTCAGACACATATTTGCACACTGGTATGCTGTAATTACCGGTTCTTTCCTCCTGGCAGCGCAATAAAAAGTCAGCGAGAGCGCTTTTGTCTATTTATTTCCTGATGTGTGCACGACGTGCGTCAGTTTGTCCGCTCGGGTCGCCTCCCAGCGCAGCGCCACGCCTGAAATTCTAACAAAACTCCAGAAGGTCGCGTGGCAACATTGATCCCGATTCTGAAGAGCTCATCAATGACAACAAAAAAACATAATTCTACAGGTAGCTTGAAAAAGATAATAGATGATGGGCTTCTTTGAGCGCCAGAAAACTCAAGGGCAGCACCAGCAGCTTGCAGACACTCAGGAAACACTGGAACAAATTACATCTTTTAAAAGGAACAATTTACATCGTTGTGTCCGTGTGAGTTGTGACAAACACGAAGATGAGGAACAAAAGGTCTCAACGATGCCTCAGATTGTGCATCTTTCACTATATTACCATTATTGCTACGTCTTGCTGTCATCATTGACTCTCTTCTTCGATCTAAAAAAAAAGTTTTTTTGTATTTATATTCATTTAGGCTGGCTCCATCTGGTAGATTCAATGTCAAATGCTTATTCAAAGGCATCGAAGTATAAAGGCAGCAACTGACTGTATCTATTTGATGTATTTAATCTAGTATTGCAACGTATTCTCAAAGCACTTTTACAATTATGCTAAAGGCAGTGAAAACAGTCAATACCAAAACTCCAACTATCGTCTTTTTCATCAGCGCTCATCAAGGCAAAGGCTGGAGAGAGAAACATGCATGATGCAGAAACAATATCTTCGCTTCACGTAGGTTTTCCCAGATGTGAAACGCCATCGACTGAAGGGGTTCAAGGTGTCAGAGAGGCCTTGACCTCGAGAATCATGTGGAGGGTTGGTCGATGGGGGCGGAGTTCAGGGTCAGAGACCCAGCAAAGTGTCACCGAGGCACACGATGCCACACTCGGCCTGACCTGAGATTGCTCTGTGATCGCGGTAATCATAGGAGAAGCACGCCTGTGAGAAGCACAGTACAATCACTCTGGAACGTCCACAACACTCTGGAAAAATGTACTTTGATTAACTGTAATGGAACATTTCATTTCAGCGTTGAAAATATCTTGTAATTCTGACCACTTCCCAGCTTCAAAAATGTTGTTCTAGCTTTTACTTTTATCATTATCGTACCAAAAGACATTTTTATATAAAGAAACTAATAAGGGTGGAAAACCTTTCTTGAGGGCAAGCTGGAAGGCTCCAGGGACAAAACCTTAGGAACCAAAGCATTGAAAATCAAAGTAAATGTTTCTGTGTGTTTGTATGTGCGTACATCTGCAGCAAATAAATCCTAAGATTACCGCAGATGAAGTGTAAGTCCTCAGTAATCTACTCCACTCGTGTTCGATTAAACAAACAAGCCAGGGGAGGCTGGATCATTGAAAAGTCTCAAAGCCTGTTTGAGTCTATTCAAAAGACCACCCAGAGTTAGACAACCTGTGAGCTAATCCAATCCCCGCGTTTGTTTACTTGTTAAAGTTTGAAAGCCCTGCCCGGAATGACAAAAACAATCCTCGGGGTAATTTAATTGTGTTTTGTTTGTTTATTAAGAGCATTTTTCAGTCCAAAAACACCGGCCTCCCGTCCCCCGGTGAGCAAACAATTAACCTGTGTGATATTCATGTGACAGCCTCAAGTCAAGCGAGCTGCACTGTAATAATTTCCACCGTACTGCATATCTTGGGTACCAGTTAGAAAGCACTAACTGACTCTTCTGCTTCCACAACATAAGTGGAATTATCATCATCATCATTACAATTATTATTATTATTAGAGGAAACAGGCCAGCAATGTTCCTCTGTGATTTCATAATTCAATTAGAACACACTTTGACTCACAGTCCTCAACAATTATCAGTGGAAACAAAGAATTTTTCTCCTTGTACAAAACTCTCTAAAGAACATCTGAAAATTAAGAAGGTATAAAATACCTGTTTAGACAGCTGGGCCTGCTTCACCTCTCTTAGAGATACTGCATCATTAAAAAGTCTATTTCATTCAGGCAAAGCCTTTCATCTAAAACTGGTCCAATGAGCAGTTTTAAGAAAAGTCTCTATTGCTGCAATAGCTTTGTATTTTGTATAGTGTGAGGCAGAAGTAACAGTAAATCAACAAAAAAGGACTGAAATACAGCTGAAAAATAACAACAACAAAGTTATATCACCAAGATGCAACCAATTAAAGCTGTCAAGAGGTCGATAAAAACATGGAAGAAGCTCAGCTAGTGATTAAAAAGTAATTTCAAAGTATTTAAAATGTCTTAAGATTCCTAAAACTGCAAAAAAGACATTACATGTCTAAGATAGCTCACAATATTTTCAAAAAGGGATATCCACATTGGCAAAAATGACGGGTTTTTTTTTTTATTACAAGAAGCAGCTAAAAGAGTAAAAAAAAAAAAAAAGAAAATTGGCTCAAAAAAGGCCTGAAGTGATAAATTGGATACAACATTAAAAACGAAAAATAAAAAAATAAAAGCCTTTTGGAAATTAGCTTATTGTCAATCACAGCATATCTCAAACACCAGTACAACACTAGTGGGAGATGGTATTGTTGTTTATAGGCTTGTTTTTGTCGAGTGGGAGTCTTGATTAAATATTTAGAGACGAGGTGCCGGGCGCAGTTAAACTGTGCAGACTTCAGAATTTCTTACAGAGTTTGACTGGATCAAACTATCAAACCAGACATCTGTTGCACAAAACTGTCAAGCTCTAAAGTAGCTTAAGAAGCAGTGAATTCTTGATAAAGTCAGGTTTTTTTGTTTTTTTCATTCCATCCACAAGCTGACTGCAGAAAAGCTTCACATCGCTCAGTTCTGTTCACTACAGCAGAACATTTCTGCCTTTGGGAAATGTGAACTGAATAATTCAGTGGAACGTTTGACAGAAGACTATAACAATATTAAAGAATCCAGCAGGATGAAATGTGACGTCCAGAATTGTTTGGCGCAAGCATGACTCAGCACTTCTGCTCTGATTGAATGAGGATGCTGGACCTGATGGTATCGTCAATGCCAGGGACCTTCAACAGGTTACCGTCACTGTTGCTGATGGCTGCCATGGAAACGAAGCTTTCAACGTTAGTAACTTAGATTGGTCGTCACATGCCGTCTGCCACACGCCGCCATCGAGCTGCCCTCTGCAGAGGCTCCCTGCAGCTTAGAAAAAAAATAACTCACTTTAATTTCAGGGTTTGATCATGGGAAACCAAATTGGCGGGAACCAAAAAGTGTTGCTAAAAGAGTGAACAGTATAATTACATAAATACAAATGCTGTCAAATCCTCAATAGACTTCTCATGAGCTGAGAAGGGGTCAGACTTGGATATAAAGCCTATTAAACTGCACCCAAGTGTGAAAATACTCCCAACTTTTATCATGTTGTGTGAATAATTAGTTTTGACAAAATAAAATTCTTGTTGGCAAAATAGACTCACAATGGGCTGAAAGCAGAAAAATCCCCAAATGCAAGATCAACCTTCATGTTTGACTTTGTGCAAAAAAAAAAGTAAACAAACTAATTTCCCTAAACAGTTCTTTGAAACGACGGCCAAACGTCTCCCACTGCACGTTCCATTTCACGCCAATGTAACTTTTGGTGGCTCGGTTTTCAGCACCTCGCTGAAATTTCTCTACTTCTGGCAAATTCTTGGATTAGATTTTGCAATTCCAGGCTGGCAAGTCCTCGACTGGCCGCGCTACTCGGCGCCGGGGGCGAGAAGATTCTAAGTCAGACACCTGAACTCCACTGACGATTAAAGAACTCAGCCATAGCAGAAAAAGCAATACTTTCCCTTAATGTGATCCCTCTTCTGCATTAAAAACTCTGAAAAGTACTTGAGTGACTGTGATATTAAAGTCCAAAGCGATTTAGAGAATATAATTCAAGCTTAAAGGCAAATAAACAACTGAAAAAAACAAAAAGAACTTACCATACAAAGCAGAGTTCCTCATTAAGACTAAATTCGGACTGATGTGCGATTGTGCTCTGATCAATTTGGATCAAATGGTGTCAAATTAACACAAAAACCACCACGCTGGTATCGGTTGGTAGGCCACACCTTAACGACCATGTGATTGTGTTCAGAGCCATCAGGCAGCAGCGTATCGCCACACAACAGTGCACAAGTGATAATGTCAGCGTCGCCTTACTGAACCAGCTCTGTTTATCTCAATTAAGAAAATTAAAAATGTTTAGAAGAATCACTCTGCTCAAGCCAACCGCATCAACCCAAATGAGGACATTTACTTCTTGCTAACCACATGGGCTAATTTGCCATCATTTACCCAGAGCCACTGTGATCCTGGCCGGCCTGAGACGATAACCGCAATCGTTGCACTAACGACCCTTCAAGAGCTGATTTGACCTGATGGAAGGTTTAAAGTCTTCAGGGAGTTAATGGAAGCATGAATACACAGTGCAGGGTCACTAAATGCTAACAGTGAAGCATGCAACAAAGTTGCTGAAGTTTGTGACTAAAAGCTTCAAATTTTGACAGTTTTCTAGGAGCTTTCCTTTTTTTAAATTGATGTTTTTGTTTAGTCTCCAGGAACATTTCACTAAACCAAGCCGCCAGGTTACTTTTCATTTACACGCTGAAAAT
Source organism: Parablennius parvicornis (assembly GCA_900302745.1). Lineage (NCBI taxonomy): Eukaryota > Metazoa > Chordata > Actinopteri > Blenniiformes > Blenniidae > Parablennius > Parablennius parvicornis. The sequence goes on along the minus strand of OMNM01023914.1, from coordinate 14,394 downwards.
TCATCCAGCTCATTAGTCGTATTTAAAGTCTATTGGTGGAGCGCGACAGCTGGAGAACGTCTCGAATGATTCGCGGCTCATAAAGTCCAGTCGCTATAAAGTTTGATCGCTGTCGTGCTGCGTGATGAAACCTCGGAGTCGGGAAGAAAGCTGGGCAGCTCTTCTCAAAAAAAAAGCTCGCTGCTCGCAACAACACCACTCCAGGCAGTGTGGCTTCCTGTCTGGGAGAGATGTGTGGGTGGCGTCAAGGTCCATTAGGAAGGGGATATATTTGAGCGCGTACACATTGGAGTTATTTAACTTCATTATCAGAGAAACGTTTGCTTCGATCTGAAAGTGGAGGAGATATTTTTGGTGGCATCGCCTACTCAGCAACCCATCTTTATGTTCTTCCTCTTTATCAGTTCATGGTGTGAAGCCAATTCCTCACTCTTGGAAAAAAAGAAAGAAGCATAAAACAAACAGCTTTTTACCGATCAACATATCCACAGTTTACTGAATTATCCCCATTCAAGGTAACAGACATGCTCCAACATTCTTGAACAGAAATATAGGAAAACTTGTTAATTCTGGAATGCACTGCTCGGAAACATTTACATTGATTCAGTCGATGTTTTGTTATATGTATATCGCCCATGTTTATACTGTGACCTTCATACATTTGATATTTTGTGCAGCCAGCAGATTAATATTGTGCAGAAGCTCCAGTTATTTGCAACATGTCAAGGCATGGCCTCCTGACCGTGTGCAGTTCAGACCACCTGAATCAAAACATTTTAGCCTCTCCACCTCTTTCATGTCCTTGGACTAGATACTGACGGCCACAGACAACCCACACGAGCCAATTCTAGAATCAACTCACTGAAACCTTTAAGTTTTTCTTTGTTTATCTGCTTCTAACTCAAAAACTTGGGCGACAACATGCTTCATTTTCTGTCCAAGATGTCCTGTGAAAACTACTAATTAACTCTATTATGGCGACTCTCAGGGGTCTGAAAGAGACAATTTGGTGTTTTGACACAATTTAGCCAAACTAAACTTTAAGAAGCAAACATCAAAAGTCGTAAGAAGTTAATTAGCAATTCTGTTTTTTTCTGTCACACTGTTGCTGCACCCTGTCGAACAAGTCAGCAAGGCTCAGACAGAAGCAGCAATCCAAACATTTCTCTGACAATCACATTGTTTTGTTTCGCTCTTGTATTTACAGTACTTAATTGACAAATCAATTAATAAAAACTGGTTGAGACGGTTCCGGTTTGAGATCTCCTGGGCACAAGTGATCCGATTGAGAGATTTTATCATTTGATTGCTTAAGGAGCAGCTACAGTTCCAAACATTGAGCTAGAGGAAGTGGAAGGGATGGGAACACGTTTTATTCTTCATCATGACGTTTCTGGAAAATACGGTAATTGTCCTATTTTAAAAGGCAGCCATTAAAAAGTTGATAACAATAATTGTAAATATATTCAAATCCTATTGTATGACATCGGGATCATACGGGCAATGCCACGGTAATGATAGGAGTGGTATCATAGATCAGTCGCCGTAAAGGAGACAAAGATATCGTCCAGGCACAAAAAAATCAAAGAGCGGAAGAATCATTAAATACATACAAATACAGCGTTATCAATCATCCTGCTCCCTGTGTGGGTTCTGGGTGTGGAGGCTGCAGCGGAGGTTTTGAAATATAATCTATGTGCTAATTACAAAGCAAGGCCAAAGCATGAGCGGGCCGTCGCTCCACTGCGCTCAGGGCGAGACTCTGCCCAGAGGCGAGGGAGGAATTAGCATCGCCCGCGCGCTCGCGCACACGTGCACGGAGCCTTGGAGTGATTAGACCCGCCCTGGATGTGAACAGCAATTAAGTGCAATCAGAGGCCTGTCCCTGTCCTCCCAGCCCTCCCACCTCCTCCTCCTCTCCTCCCGTCTCACATCTGCATGTCAGCTCTTTCACGCAGGTTTTGTGTGTCTTGATTATTTTAAAGACGAGATCCCATGATATTCGGGATTTTGCTCGAATTCTGTTGCACACAGATGGTATTAAGTCTGTCCTCGGGGCTCCGAGGCACGAGCTGGAGGAACCTGGGGAGCTTAGAAAATAAGCTCAGTGAAAAACTGAGGGATTCACAGTAGCAGCTCGTTTTTAAGCAGAACAATAACCCGCGACATATCGCAAGTTCAGCGTTATCACAACAGCAAGATGTACATGTTGCAAAAGACACTAAGTTGTGTTTCTTTGTATTCATAATAAATTAGAGTCAGGAGAAAAAAACACTGTTAATTGGACGAAGAAATCTTCCAACACTTAAACACATCATCCGCGTAGGTTCCACCACTGTAGGCCTTGTCAGGAGGAAAATCGAATTCAAGCAACAGTCTGTATAAGGTCACAGCATCTCAACCCCATCCAACACACCGTCATATAATTGAAATACCTAAAAAATAAAAAGGTATTTTAAAACTTGGCGATATTTGCTTCATTGTTCAAGTTTTTAGTTATTTTCCTAAGACAGTTTTAACCTGCGTTCTTTCATTTGCTTCATAAGCACAAAGAAACGAAGAGACTCTTTTCACCACAAACCTTAACGGCAAGGTAACGAAGGAAATGCATTATGCGCGCAATCAAGGCACCGTTATGCCATTATTTCTCTGGCAAATATGCAAATTTGAGGGAGTTCATGCATAAAATTACAAGACGAGGACAGATACCAGTATTTTGCAGTTTAAATGTATGTGACTGTTTATCTGCAGGAGCAGCAGCTGCCTGTGTTGGAGTCTTTATATTGCATTGTGTGTGTTTTCTAAAGGCGTCCTGCTTTGAGCGGCGTGCAGGACTGTGAAGGATACACCTGGTGCAGCTTGTTGCTGAAAGGACGCAGCTTTTCTGCAGAATGTGCTCGGTTGACCCTAGAGGAAAGCGTCAAACTTCAAGAATGCTGCTCGGGTTTGAGGTATTTCCACAGGAAAGCGGTGGAGCGGGTGAAAATCTGTATTTTTAAATTTCCTCTCCGGGCACTTTGGTCTGGCATGTTTCTTCCATGTTCGGCGGGATATCATCATGTTCCAGTGGCTCTGATCTCCAGGCCTCTTGTAATTCTGATGATGAGAGCCGGGGCTTATTCTGACGTAACGTGCTGTCAGGGGCTGAGAACACCGAGAGATTTATGAGAGGGGGGAAGAGATCGGAGGGGGTGAAGGATGAGGCGTTTGGTGGGTTCAGGAACTGGACGCACGCTTCCTGCACCGATCCACCAAAACAGCCCGCAGCTTTTTAATGGATCTCTGGAACATTAAGCCCCTGCTACGGGTAACAGTGGCCGGTGGCAACGTGCAGCACCAGCAACAGTGTTGAAAGGAGAGATTTCAGCACAAGATTCGACCGGGGGAAAACATCTACAGAGACTTCGGAGTATTTCAGCTCTAAATCTCCTTCTTAGCTACATACATAATAGCAAAGATGAAACGTAATAAATAAACAGCTTGATTTATTCTCCTCCTGATCCCAGGCAGAGCTGCACAATCGTTATCTCAATAGCTACAACTGCAAAACAACATGAATCACGTTTCGGTGTACTGTGCAATTCATGTTCTGCAAACTCAAAATGATTGTGGAAGAAAAGCGCTATTGATCGCAATTAAGGTAAAACATTATTCGTTATCAGGGCTGAAATTCAGTTTTCACCAAAGCCCCACTTTGAACGGAAGATATGAAAATAGAATCATAACTATTAACATATTATGAATACTTGAAAAGAAGATGGAGAGAATAAGAATTTGCCATAAAAGATTGAAAGGGAAAGTTTCGGGTTACATTGGGCTGCCGGTGACTTGAGAAAAAAAAACTTATTCTCACTATATTTTATGCCCTTTGGTTGTTGTACATCAGTACGAGATGGCACTTTGAATTCCATAGCAATAAATATTCTATTATATCGTACAGTTTTATTGCAGAGTATGAATGACCTGTGGTAAAGCTCCCTCTTGGCTGGAGGTGAATCACAAAAACTGTGATGAACTAATTAAAATATTTTATTGGATTGACATTATTTCATAGTCGCAGGACAGAAATCAGAAACACAAAAATCAAAGAAAAGTCACAAAAAAATAAAATGATGAATGTTGATATATTTTCTAGAGTGTATGCTCCTATATCATAATACATGAAACAAACAAACAAACATGTCCTAAAGGAGCCCACTCCTTTTCAAACTTATTAAATCCTGTTTGAGTAATCTGTTTTAATACAGAATTTAGCTTGATGTGCCTTCATTGTTGACATTCTTAGATTACCAGTGACAATAAGTGCTGAAGATTGAAGAATAATAGATCCATGTGAGAAACTTTATCTCATAATGCCTGCAGACACAAAATTATGGTAATTTGATCCATGTAATTAGAAAGTATAATATCCTCATACCTTCTTGTTCCATATTTGAGCATTGATTTAACTCTATTTTATATTTTTTTCATAATTCAACATAAAAAGCTGGATATGAAGTGAGCTGAAGGTGATCATTTTCAATCTCATGCTTCAAAAACAGCCAAAACTGGACAAACTGTGTAAAATGAATTTGAAAACAAGGCACACGTTAATGGCTGGAATAGATTAGGGGCAAGAGAAAGAGCACTGTTATTTGGTGGAACTAATCTCTAGATACAAAGACATGTGTGTGTGTGTTTACCTGATGACATAAAGGAAATAAGTTTGGTTAAATGTATCATACCAATCAGAATAATCAGGACGTGGATGATTAGCAGGAGGCTAATTAAGGTCTGGTTGCATCATGTCAGCGATGGAAAGCTGGAAAAGACACGCGTGTAATCACTTGAACTGAATTATTTCAGTCTGACGACGCGGCTGTTGAACTGTGCTCTCAACAACTCTCTTTTCATCGTTAAACGATCCGTCCAGCAGCGTGAAAGAGCTTCCGACAGAGCGCCTGACAGGGCGACGAAAATAAAAATGACCTCACATCTCGAAAGGGGATTTTTAAGGAAGCGAAGTCGGATAAATGTTGAGTGCCTTATGTAGTAATTTCAAAGCAGATTGTACAAGAAAGAAAGAAAACTTTATTAATCCCTTCAGAGAAATTGCTTCTCTGCATTTGACCTGAACTATAGATACATAAAGGCTCATTTAAGCTCTACGTACACAGGAATTCCTTTTTCTGTTCCTTTTCTGATCCTTGCAGAAGTCATTTACAATGGAATGAAGACTTACGTAGAGTTTGGGAATCTAACGTGGAGCATAAATGCGTTACCTGCTCTGCACAGTGATAGTAGACATCATCCAAAGTCCAGAAGTTTTAGTCATAATCGTTTCAACTGGACAATATCAGATAAACATGCAACATGCATTAATGGCATAACGATATAGTTAGATTTATCAGATTTGGTTGCCCAGCAACAATAATGCTCTCTTACCTGGAATTTCATAATGTGATCATTTGTTTTTTTTCTTTTTTCCATCATATTTGTAGTGTTTTAGATACGTTTACAATAAACTTGGTAATATAATGTAAAACCCTAATTATTGAGGGTACTTGTGGCTGGAATAAGGTGAAGCTAATATGTGATGTTTCCACACTGGACTGAAAGTTGGTCTCACTGGATTTATAATCTATTTGTATAGTTAATCTACACTTTTGGAGAACTTCCACAGACAGTTAAGTTTGCTATGGGAGTCACATAAGAGGCATTCTGACTGGATTATAAACAAAATCAACATGATGATAGTTTATTGATTCGCAAGTACACTGTGTGGAAATTTACTTTATATTCTGAATTATACATCTCGTCTGTCAGAAAATGCTTCACAAAGACAAAAAACTGATATAAGTTGGTGTTTTATTTTGATATGAGTCAAATGAGGGTCAAACAACGACGAGGAAATACATTAATTGATCTCCTGTTTTGTTGACTTCTTCACTAAAAAAAACACTTTTCCTCTTCCATCTTTCTACTCATCCTTCTCCACTGCATCCTCCAGCCGGCACTTCATCAAAAAAAAAACCAACTCTGATCTCGCTCTCCTTTTCATCCCCATCATCTCCTCATCCCTCCATCCTTCTCTCCTTCCAATCATCGTTTCAACCTTTCAACCCGGCCTGCCCTCTGGCCATCTGTCTCCATTTATCAGGACGCTCCTCATCTGTACTTCCTAACACATCCCCCTACTTCCATCTTTGCTTTTCATCAACCTGAAGACGACACATGAAGGGGCGAAAAATAAAAAGAACATCGCTGACGGTGCGTTTTTTAGAGTCGATAATAGAGAAAAGTGTGAGCATATGACTGTATGCATGAGAGAGAGAGAGAGAGAAGGAGCAAGTAACTGAGGATGAATACACGAAAACAGAAGCAAAAACCAAGAAGGATGGAGACAGACAGCAACACCGGAGCAGAGAATACAGATCAGAAAGAGGAGAGACGCTCGGAGAGATGCTCGGAGAGACGTCGAAGGACTGAGAGAGCAAACATGATGGACGGGGAGCAAATATCGCGGCCAAAGGCCAGATTAAGAAGTCCTCTCACACAGAACTGTACTCATCCAGCTAGTCCGAACAAATACTGTACACATCCGGGGAAATACACATCGACAGACACTCACCAACGATACTCCAGCACCTTGTCTGGATGAGCAGGCAGAAGCTTCACAGTCTATTAAAATTCTAATTGAAGTTCTTCTGATTAACATTTTCACTTGAATTAAATGAGGCAGCATGAGTAAAAAGCATTGTTCATCGTGACTGACTGACTGTAAGTTCAGAATTTTATTTAGTTTAAGCAAAAAGAAGTATGTTCTGAAAATCTGGACATGTTTTGAAGTCCTTTACTGAAGTGAACAACCTGTAAAGCGGTCACGGCTCCTTTGAAGAGACTTTGTTTTAATGCTGGCAGGAGTCCATCACTTCCTTTGGCTCTTAGTATTTAGATCTCAGGATTTACAGAGAAATTCTGAACAGTTGAGCAGTTCTTTTCTGAATTGTCTGAATAATGAGACTAAATAATGAATTATTTCATTTCAGAGCAGCGTTGATGTGGAGCTAAGGCTTAGCAGGTACACATCAACATTATTAATGCTATTCATTAACAGTTTATTTACTGTAAACTGATACAATCAAAGAATACTTGATTATAGTAAAATGCTTCTTAAGCCGAGACTAAAAGTTCATTTTAAAATGTAATGTTTTTTCTTGAAATCCAGGAAGAATGTAAATTTTGGTGCTACAAATAGTCAGATTTGTGTCATTTTCGTCACTTCATATACCACAATGGGGCAGTGAAAGTTCTTTTTAAACTAGCTTGTTGGTTTTAAGACTCCATGATTTGCCTCAGTACTGCTTACAGCTCATTACGAGGACTGAATGTATAAAACATGTGCATTGTTTTTATTTACATGCCTCTAAGTGTCCCAGTGTCTGAGCCTGCAAATAAAATATCTTTGGATCTTACAACGCGAGCGGACTGAAGACATCACCTCGGGCTCAGACAATCTGTGATGTTTGTGAGTTTTCGCTGCGTTCTGACACTTTATGGATTAACTGACAATGAGATTCTCATTAGTTGCATTTGTGGCCGGCGAGAAAAGAAGGTTTCTATCCTCCTGAGTCACTGGTTTGATTTTTTTCTCTCCATCTAAAACAGAAGCTCCTTTGCCGTCTGTATACATTCTCCTATGTATATATGTATAAACACTGGCTCCTCCAAAGCAGCATTTATTAAGATGAGAGGAAGGAACATCTTGTAGGCAGTCACATCTCTAATGCCGGCTCGCTGACAATGGAAATACTTTGAGGAGCTGGCACATTTTAAAGTCTCGGAGAGAAAGAGATCTCTGTCGGTTTCCAGCCAAATGTTGAAAGATGCACTTGGAAGAAGGAGATAGGAGTCAGACGGGAGCTGATGTTGCTCTTTTAAATTAAACTTTTCCCTCTTTTCTGCCTTTTCTGCCATCTCCCAGCATTTCCTATCGTCTGTATAACTTAGTTGGACTTATTCGCTGGCAGGAAACACGGTGTGAAGTGAAGGCCGCTGAAGCGAGAGGCATCACATTCAGATGGTAGGGAGGTAATATAACACGCACACTTCACCCAAAAAATTTACTTTCTGTACAGATTTAGTCTCGACTTCTGCCTCTTTTTTTTATCCCTTTTCTTCATTGGCAGTGTGAAAGGGTGAGAATTCCTTCTGAAAAGTACTGAAAGTGAAAGAATGATCAGAATCCAGCTTGACAAGAATACTTTATGATAATTTTTCAAAATAAAAGTTAGATGTTCTGGATCACAGAAGCCCTCCCACATTACTTTTGAGAAAGTCTCCTGGGTCTGTCTCTTTAAAAGCTCTTTAAAAAGTCATCACGTTTTGTGCTTGGTTTGATTACAGTTTTCCAGTTTGTTCCCTGAAGATCTCTGTCATATAAATATTGCACGTATTGATATCACCATGATAAATATGTGATATTGTGCAGTCATGTTGAATACCACACGCTTGCTTACCTCGAGTGAACAGCATGAACTGATGTGTTTTTCACAACTTTTCAAAATTAACAATTTAAAAACAACAAAATGAGCGATAATAACTTGTAATGAAAAAGGCCTTGAAGTGACAGAGATCAGAAATATACATGGGATAAGCAGTTCAGTTCAGAACACTGCATGTGATTGGACACCTTGGAAAACAAAAGTTAATCTATTTCACCCAGATTTTATTGAGGTCAGCCAGGATGCATTTTAAACAAATAAAAACCATTTCTCCTCAAAATTGTTATTTTCTTTACACAAGTAAACAACAGACACTATCAGATTTGAGGCTCTTTTTCCACTTGAAGGTGAAAAATGATTAAATTCATGTCCTCATTTCAAAATTAAGGGAGCGAGCGCACACGCACGCACGCACACACGCACACACACACAAACACACACACACACACACACACACACACACACACACACGCACACACACACAAGGATTTAAACAGATCTCGCTACTGATCGATCAGATAATCTGTTTTTCCAAATCATCTCTGCTGATTTGCTGAGACTCCGGAGGCTCGTCCCGACACCCCTGCCTTTGTGATGCACCTCAGACCCAATCTGTGGTTCCCATTGTTTGTTTAAAAGTTGCCTCCAACTATTGATCCGCACTTTGACAAGTCGTAAATCCTCGCGTAATCCCGACCCAGCGAGGACTCTGATCCAGAGCCTGAGACGTTTGCGTTAGGATTCTGGGGATTCAAATTGAAAACTCTGCACACTCACACATCAGCCGTCGGCTGCAAAGTTAATGTGACGCCGCAACAACTGCTGCTGGTGATAATGGAGGCTTGATGCATCAATAAAGCATGATTATCCCTGGTGGCTCACGCTGACCCAGCTTGACTCCTTGTTCTTTGTTCTGAGTCGATATCTGCTGTCATGGTCTTATAGTTGGACACTTATTTATCATGGAGGACAGACCATATTTGTTTCAGTGTCAGAAATTCACAGACGACAACCTGCAGCTCCTCACCAACCAGAACATGATGCAACGATCAGCCGACAGACTGCAACTGAATTTCACTTATGAAGCACTTTTTAAACGTGATTTTTTTATTCTTACATCCACACACCACAAGGAGCAGAAACCAGACAATGAGCTCAAACCATTCGCAAAATGAGGGAATCGAACCTGCAACCTTCCAATTGAGAGTCGGCACATAGTGCTTTTGTCAACTCTCAAAAATGTAAAAATCTCAGTCTACAGCAGGTTTTATCCATGAATGTTAGCGCCACAGGAAGAAGGTTTCAGTGACGTGATGCAGCCAATGGACATAAGTTTATCACATAGTGTCAAGTCAGCAATTTTTCAAAGCTAAAATCGTACAGTAGGAGTAGAACTGTGGCAGTAGAACTGTGGTAGTACTGTAGAAGCTTTTACAAAAACACTTTACCTGACATGACCCCTTCCAACCAGAAAGGTTGTTTTTTGTGTGTGTGTGTGTGTTCAGGCGGTTGTGAGTGTGACTGAGATGACTGGACGGGGTTCCGGTGGGATCCTCATTACAACGCCGCCCCTGAACATGCTGCCGCTGCTCGTTCTGGTCTGGAACGACCCAGAAACTCCATGTGGGTCAGCTCGCACAGTGAAGCCCTCTACGTGTTGACATCCATCACAAGCTCGTCATTTATTCTACCGCCCATCTTTTTATGTTCCCTCAAGAAAACAACAGCCGCCTTTCGTCTGCAGCTCATTTTTCTTGTTTTGTGTTTGTTTTCCCCTCCGTCCTCCCCCCCCTCTCTTTTCTCAGTCTCTCGCTCTCCACCAGTATCAGTCCACCCTATCTTTTTCTCATACACAGCCAGACTCAAATCTCTCCAGAACAGGCGGATATGTTCCCACACATTCATCTTGTGTGCCAGCAGCATCTCGCAGCCTCTCTGAGGACTCGACCAGCAGCTGCCTCTGCTGCCATCTTCTGCACAGACGTGTCATTACTGGAGCCTCTGACCTGAAGCCTGGGTTACAAACTTCTCCATGAGAACAAACACAGCTCAGTATGATGTATCCTGAGAGGTTTGTCTTCTTCTTCTTTATATGTTTGTCTGTTTCATTAAAGCACATATCTACTTCTCACAGGCATCATTAGTCGAGCTTGTTTGCTCGATATAAAAAAGGTTTGCACTGAGCGGCACAATTTGTGCTTTGGGATTTTATTATCTCATGCTCTTTCTCTTCGTGGGACCAATTTGAATCAGATGCAATTGCACAACATATGTTCAACCGTCAGCGTTTCAGAACTGCAGTTTGTCTGGTTTTCAGTAATTTTTTCATTGATTTTATTGTCTTTGTGCTTCTGGCCTGCCGTCTGATGTAACGTTGAAATAACGAAGTGAAACACAATCAACACAATCCAGGACTGGAAGACGTTGACATGCAGAGCATGGACCCACTGCATGGAAACTTCGTCAATATGTGTACTATGCATAGATTGCAATTCTCAGGAACAAATATAAATGTTCGTAAGCCTCCTGGATTTACTCTTGGCAGGAACTGATCCATTGGTACCATCCCAGTTCAATCTGAACTCTACAGACAAACATGGAGGGATCAAAAAGTATCAACTCATTAAATATATGCAGTGCAGTTTAAATTTGAGTATATATTTTTTCTTTATTCAGAATTCAAGCAAATGGTCAAACAGGGTGAAAATATTGAATCGCCTCCATGAAGGAAAAAATAATTGACCTTTAACACTTGAATTTGTGAGAATTCTGTTTTTTTTTCTCATGCTATTTCAACTCCTGCTCAAATATTCATCCCAGCGAACCCTGTTTCAATCAGATCAAGCATCCTAGCGATCTAAGAACTTAATTTCCCGAATGGCACATATCAGTCAGGCTTGAAAAATTAGTCTTTTGTGTCGTTTCAATTTCTTCTTTTCACTGAGCTCAATTCAACAAATGCAGGTACACAGCGCAGCTGTTGTTCTGTCTGCCCGGAGCGCATGGTATTGTTTGTATACTGCGTTATTTGTTTGGCTGGTTAGCTTTCTTGTTGTTCGTTTGTTGTGTGAGAAGTTATTTTAGTATTCGCTCCCCGGTTGTAGTCTGGAAAATGCAAATTCTGTTTTGTTTTCTCAACTTTCAAACTGAATGCCTCATTGATTTCATGGAAAAATCCAAAAAAATCCAAGAACACAGAACACAAACTACCAATCGGTGCCAAAACATTAGCATAGAAAACACTGGTACTAAGAGCACCAGAGAAAACACCCTTACATTCTCATAATCTCACAACTTTCAGAGAAAAACAAGCAAAACTAGCTTAAAACAAATCAGATAATAGTCAATAGCTGCATGTTGCAACACATCTGATAAATAGGTCCCGGGATTAGAGCACGGTGGAGGCACCATCAAGGTAGTGGCATGCCGTTTTCCTCAAGCCAACAACAAATTAAGGCAGTTATTTTCACCCCCTAGGTAAAAGGTTCTAAAATAGAAGAAGCTGATGAGACAGGAAGTGAAGCTGAAGTTCCAGAGTGGATAACAACCAACTAGCTGGAGAAAAAAAAAAACATTCAAATATCAATTATACATCAGAAGGTGATTTAATGGACAATCGGTCTGTTCTCACTCCCACCTTTGAGGTTTCCTAATCTCAACTGATTTTCCTATTAAAAGATCGATTTTTAGATGATATTTAATAGAACACACAAAACTTGTGATTTATTTCATCATAGATTAATGGAACTGAGCTAATTCTAACCTTTTTTTCTCACCACGCGACGGGACTTCTTCTCGCACACAGGAATAAATGGTGCTGCACGAGTTTAAAGGGCCTTTTCTGAGGA